>PVKU01008661.1:0-71040 GCA_004027475.1 Anoura caudifer | reverse complement strand
GAGCCTTAGGTGTTCCCCAGGGCGGGGCAGCCCAGTCGCTGGGTAGTGACACTGTATGTGGGGGCGGGGTCCGAGAGGAGACAATGGCACTTGCTCTGCTCACTCTTGGATTCCCCTCCCTTCCACCGCTTCCCCTTTGCCTGGATTATCTGCGTGTGAATGTGGGACCACCTGGTCAGCCAGCTGCCTTGTGCAGCCTCACTGGTTCTGCACAGTTGCCACCCCGTGCCCGGGTTCTGCTAGTTGCCGCCTGTGCACCTGGGGGCTGCCAGCCGCTGCTACCTGTGTGCCCAGTCCGAACCTCCACTTTTTCCTGCCATGACTCCGCCCCTCTTACTGGTCTGAATGAATCGTTGTTGGACTTCCAAACAGTTCGATTTTCTGAGTTCTGGTTGTTTTCTTGTTTCTAAATCTTTGTTGTCCTTAATTTTGGTTGTGATAGGAGGCACTGTGTGTCTGCCTACACCTCCATCTTGGCTAGAAGTCTATTTTTTTCTCTTTACACTTCCCAGCAGGGGGAAGAAGAGGTACAAATGGGGTGTCTGAGGAAGGGTTTTGTAAAATCACGAGGTATTTTCCTCGGGGATGGTGTGTTTGAGTCAATCACCATGAGTCTTGTTGCTTTCTTGGGCAAAGCAACCATATTGTCACGCCTTTCTCACTAAGAACTTCCAGGGAAGTCTCCTGGATCACCTCTGGGCTGTGGGAGGGAGAGGCGGAGTCCAGCCCTATGAGGCTGAGCTGCTCCCGTGAAAGGAGGAGGGTCACTGGCTTGTGACCTCGTTAATGTCCCAGCTCTGCCGTGTTCTGGCTGCCACAGTCGTTGCCACCTATGACAGGTAAATGACCAACTGCACTTGGCAAGGGTTTCAGGTGGCCTAGGGGAGAGTTGCTGCTGGAATCTCCTGGGAGCTCAACGAATACTTTTCGCTTTGCCTGCTTGGGTTTCAGTCTTCCCTGTGCTGTTTGAGGCTGGGTTGAAATGGGTTTAGAGAGTGTGTTGGCTGGGGCAGGAAGCCGGCTTCCTCGATAGAGAACAGGTGATTTTCCCTTGGGCACCTGGAAGTAAAATCCAAGCCTTTGGCAGCAGAGTCTCGGAACAGCCCACCTTCTGTTGGCAGCTGGGCTCAGGGTTTCAACCATCCTCAGTCAGTAAAGAAAAGGTCAGAAGCCCTGAAGATGAAAGCTGCCTGGCAGGCTTCCCTGGCAGGTTTGTCCTGGACTCGTCTCACATCTTAGAGTTCTTTATCCTCATTTCTTCTCAAGTGTGTACTTGGGAGCTGTGGAGGGTCTGCAGGATGTTTGGAGGGCGAGGGGTCGGAGCTCTGGCCTCCTCTCATTCCCCGCCAGCTTTGAGTAGGTCAGCAGAGTACGTGGGTCTTCAGTGGCTCTGTCCTCGTAGCCATTTCGCTTCTGCTGGCCATTCAGGTGGTTTCCATCATAAGTAACATTTGATGAGCACTGCAAACAGGCCTGAACAATCCTTCAGGGAAGCTGGCAAAGAGAGAGGCCATGCTCACTCTACACATGATATTTCCCATGGAGAAAAGTTCAGCAATTTAAAGCAAATTTGAATCCATTTGGAAGGAAGTCTTCCTAAAAGATATCCCACCCTTCCCTGCCTTAGCAAACAGAGTGTGCTGATGAGACCCTTTCTCACGCATCAGGGTCAAGGTTAGAGCACTCAGTGATTGCCCTGCGGGGCTGTCATTGCTGGTGCCTTGGATAGCAAAGCTGCTTCTGGAGCCAGGGCTGATGGCTGAGAAGCAAAGGAAAATCCCCCGACCTCAACGCAGGCGGGGCCAAGGTGGCAGACTCGTGTACGTAACAGGAGACAGGCACTTCAGCTCTGCCTGGATCTCAGCATTCTTACTTGGACCAGGAAGGGCTGATCTGTTGTTATATTTTCAGCTTAGTAAATTTAGTTATTCTATTTGGTCCTTTTCACATCTGCCATGTCACTGTTTATGTCTAGTTTTTTGCCAGCTGTTTCAAGTTTGGCCTTTACCCCTTTGAACATGGTGGGTATGGTTGTTTACGGTCCTGTCTGGGATTGCCAGGGTCTGGAGTCCCTGTTGGATTGTATCTCTTGTCTATTTTGTCTCCTGTGTACTTGGTTATCTTTGAGTGTAGAGATAATTTGAGGCCTGGGATGATGCTGTCTTCCTCTTATGAGGATTTTAAATTTCTTTTGGGGGGACTTGGGGCTCTAGAATCTGACATAATCTTGACCTAAGTTTGGGATTTGAGATTTCTGGCCTCCTCAAAGATCTCGAAGCAGGTGGCAGTTCTTGCAGGAGCTGCTTTACTTCTGGTCCACCCTTAACCGGGTGAGGCAGCCTGTGGGCTTGTGAATTTTTTTCTATTTTACCCCGCTGTACTTAACACAATTTCTACATACTGATTATAGAACACCATTTAAAAATAGAACTAATAGTCACACAGACAAACTATTTAAAGGGAGAAACCATTCAGACTCTGAATTTCTACAGTGAAAGCAACCAATTCTAGAGGAGATCCCAGGTACGAGGGTGTCCATCAGCATACATGGTGGACGAACACTTACCGTAAGAAGGCAAAGATGCGAAAAGGAGGGCCATGTCTGCGGCAGCCCAGAGCAGCAGCCGCAGAAGCTGCCGCCCCCCCGCCCTGTGACCCCAGGGCCTCCACCACCTGCCCTGTGCAAGTGGCGGAAGCCTCTTCCCTCATCGTCCCCATGGGGTCTCTACGGGGAGCAGGCCCACTGTTCAGTCACAGCACTTGATTTTTGACCTTCCCCATGTTAACGAAAACTAGAAATGGCCGGATAACAGACAATACTTTGAATGGACCTTAATGTATTTGATTGCTCTCCTATTGCTGAATATTTAGGCTGTTTACACTGCCCCCTTATGAAATATTTATAAGGAACATCTTTGTGCCTAGCTCTTTGCCAGCATCCTGAATCACTTCTTCGGGGTCGGATCCCTAACAGTGGAGCAAAGATTATGAGCTCTTGGCAGGTGTTCAATATACAGGGTCCGGCAGAAGTGAGGCCTGCTGGAGTGTGGTTGGTAGGGCAATAATATGGGTGTAATAAGTTATAGTTTCAATTTGAACATTTCACCTAAAATGTCATATGGTGTGCTGAGTGTGATGTTGTTATGTTACAGAATTACATGCTTATGATTTTGTAATAAAAGATTTTGCAATAAAAAAGGGGAGTTGTTTGTGCCAGACCCTGTATATTGCTGAATTACTTTCTAGAAAATATATTCCAATCAATACACTCACCAGGAGCACACCAGAGAAGCTGTTGTAAACCTTGCCCCTACCATGTATATAATTAAAGTAGACGTTGTTGGCCAATTTGCTGAGTGAAACATGGTATCCTCTTGTTGTTTAACTTTCATTTTGCGCTCTGTCTTTAATGCAGTTCCCCTCTTGGTGAAATCACTTTGTATGCAGTTAGCATCTCTTCACTAGAAGCAGCCTTTAAGATGGGGACAATTACTCCAGTGTCTACGAGCTCTCTCTTCTTAGCATACATTGAAAAGTATGTATAATGCAGTGCAGCCAGGTGCTCTCCATCGAGTCATTCACAGCATCTTTCTTGCATACCGGCTGCTTTCTTTCTAGGACCAAGGGCTGGAATCCCGAGGCAAGGAGAGGGTACTTGAAACCAGAGGATGATATAAGCGGAAAAAGACAGACTGCAGAGCAGTATAATATGATTCCATTATGCTTTTAAAAAGTCATATTTGCATTTTAAAAAGCAGCTGGAAGGACCTAGCTCAAACCACTGACAGTAATTTTCTACCTGGATTAGGAATTGTGGGAATTTGGTCCTTTTATCATATAGATTTTGTAATACTTATTTATTTTTTTTACAATGAACAGATGTTGCTTGTTTTTTTTCTTATTATTTTTTTAATCCAGTGGGGGCAGGTGGCACCACCTCTCTGGGTCCTGGCAGAGCACCGGCCCCACGGAGGCCCTTGGGCACTGACCGGCCTGCAGGCGGGCGGTGTGGGGAGAAGCAGGAAGGAGGCAGCAGCCCTGGGCTCTCCTCCGCAGGAGCTTCCTGCCCTGTGCCAGCACCCTGAGGTGGAGCTGAGACTTCCTTTGTTAGGGGCCATGGGCAGGGGTCCTCCAGCCTGTTTGGGCCCAGCTTCTTTGGGTTCTGCTGACACCCCTGCTGGAACCAGGTGCCAAGTCTCACTCTGGAGCCTCGATAAACTGCAGTTTGTAAAAAAATATATATAATCGATATGCAATATTATATTAGTTTCAGTTGTACAACATAGTGTTTAGACATTTATATAACTTCTGAAGTGAGCACCCCAGTAAGTCTAGTGCCCATCTGACACCATACATAGTCATTACAATATTACTGACTCTACATATTCCCTCTGCGGTACTTTACATCCTTGTGACTGTTTTAATAATTGGCAATGTGTGCTTCATAATCCCTTCCTTTATTCACCTGCGGCCCCACAACCCCCTTCCCATCCAGCAACCGTCATTTTGTTCTCTGTATCTATGAGTTTCCATTTTGTTTGTTAATTTATTTTGTTTTTTAGGTTCCACATCTAAGTGAAATCATATGGTGTTTGTCTTTCTTGTCTGACTTATTTCACTTAACATAATATCCTCTAGGTCTATCCATGCTGTTGCACACAAAACAAGACTTAATCCTCTTTAATGGCTGAGTAGTAGTCCATTGTAGATAGGTACCACGTCTTCTTTATCCATTCCTATTGATGGGCACTTGGGCTGCATCCACATCTTGGCTATTATAAATAATGATGCAGTGAACACAGGGGTGCATGTATCTTTTCAAATTAATATTCTGGATTTATTTGGATAAATACCCAGAAGTGGAATTGCTGGGTCATCTGTTCTATTTTTAATTTTTTGAGGAATTTCCATGCTGTTTTCTACAGTGGCTGCACCAGTTTACAATCCCACCAACAGTACAAGAGAGTTCCTATTTCTCCACATCCTCACCATCACTTGTTTGGTGATTTATTGATGATAGCCAATCTGACAGGTGTGAGGTGATCTCACTGAGGTTTTGATTTGCATTTCCCTGATGACTGGTGACATTGAGCATTTTTTCATCTCTGTGTGCCATCTGTATGTCCTCTTTGGAGAAGTGTCTATTCAGGTCCTATGCCCATTTTTTAATTGGATTGTATTCCTTATATTTTGGATATTAACCCGTTTTGGGATGTATCATTGGTGAATATCTTCTTCCATTCAATAGATTGTCTTGTCATTTTTTCGATGGTTTCCTTTGCTGTGGAAAAACCTTAGTTTAACATAGTCCCATTTTTTTTCTTTTGTTTCCCCTGCCTTGCCCGAGGAGATGTGTGTGTGTGTGTATAACTAAAAACAAGGTCAAAGAGTTTACTTACTGCCTATGTTTTCTTCTAAAAGTTTTAAGATCTCAGGTCTTACATTTAAGTCTTTAATCCATTTTGAGTTTATTCTTGCTTATGGTGTAAGAAAATGGTATAGTTTCATTTTTTGCCTGTATCTTTTCTGTTTTCCCAACACCATCTATTGAAGAGACTGTCTTTACCCCATTATTTATTCTTGCCTCCCTTGTCATAGATTAATTGACCAGATAAGTGTGGGTTGATTTCTGGGCTCTCTTTTGTGTGCAGGTTTTTTTCTTTTTGGTTGCAATTGTAAATGGAATTGTTTTCTTATTTTCTCTTTCTGATATTTTATTATTGGTGTATAAAAATGCAATCCATTTTTGTATGTTAATTTTGTGCCCTGCTACTTTACTGAATTAATTTGTCGGTTCTAATAGGTTTTTGTGGAATCTTTAGGATTCTCTCTATATAGTTTCATGTCATCTGCAAATAATGGCAGTTTTACTTCTTCTTTTCCAATTGTGATGACTTTTTCTTTTTCTTGTCTTATTTCTGTGACTATAACTATGTTGAATAAAAGTGGTGAAAGTGGACATCCTTATTGTACATGATCTCAAGGAAAATGCTTTTAGCTTTTCACTGTTGAGTATGATGTTAGCTGTGGATTTGTCATATATGGCCTTTATTATGTTGAAGTATGTTCCCTCTATTCTAACTTTGCTGAGAGTTTTATCATAAATATATGCTGGATTTTGTCAAATGCTTTTTCCGCACCTATTGATATGAACATATGATTTCATACTCTTCATTTGGTCTATGTAGCGTATTACATTAATTGATTTGCAGATATTTAACCGAACTTGCATCCCAGGACTAAATCCCACTTGATCTTTGTAATGTGTTGCTGAATTTGGTTTGCTGATGTTTCATTAGAGCTACAAAGTGATCTGTGGTTGGTTGCCACGTATGCTGTGCGTAGAGGCACTTGGCTGAGACGACGCTGCCACTAGTGCCGGGGGTTGGGACGCTTTGGTGGGCACTGTGATGTGAACTGAGCTGCCACCTGTGCTAGGCTTGTGACCATTTAATTGAGGCTGTGTTCCAAGGCAACACTGGCAGCAGCTTATGCCAGGCTTGGGGCCACCTGATGGGAGTTTATGATGCAAGCTGAGACTGGCAGTCACTTGTGCCAGGCTTGGGACCGCTTAGCAAGTGGTGCAGGGAACATGGAGGCCGGCTGCTGCTTGTGTGGAGTTTGTGGACCTTTGGGAGATTTTAGAAAGTCTGCAGAGGCAGGACACTTGTGTGGAACAGCCACAAGAAGGGGTTCAGGGGGCGTAGGAGTTGAGTGGGGCAGGGTCTCCAGAACTCCCTGTGGTGGGGCGAGCAGTGTTATCTGGGTTCCTGGGGAGCACGCATTTTGAGCCCACCTGTGACCTTCCAGCCAGTGAGAGTGGCACTCAACAAAGGAACAATGGTGTCTGCCTGCACTTTCCCTTGGAGAGAATTGTCCTGACCCCTGCCCCTGTAGCCCTGAAGCTACTCAATTCAGTTCCTCCCCAACTGTGTCCCGTGCCTTTCAAGCTTCTGTCCCTTCGCTGGATCTTCGGAAGAGTGTTTGTGAGTCTTTGCTCAGCCCCTCAAGAGGAACACCTGAGACTCCTGAAGCCCTACATCTTGCTAGGATACAATACCCACTAATTCTCATAGTCAGATGTGATGGGGACACCTCTTGCTGGCACTGGTGCCCTGAGCTGGGAGCCGGGTGTGAGGCTGGGACCCCTCCCTTCTCAGCGGGCAACCTCTGAAGCTGAGATATCTCTGCCAATTGTTCATCGCCACACGGTGGGTGTGGCACCTGCCTGTTCCAAGTCCCCGCGCTGCCTACCAGTCTCACTGTGGCTTCTTCCTTACGTCCTTAGTGATAGGAGTTCTGTTCAGCTAGTCTTCAGGTGGTCTGCAACAACAGTTGCTCTTCAGTTCACTTGTAGTTTTGATGTGGTCATGAGAGGAGGCGTGCACAGTGTTTACCTGCTGGCTGTCTTAGCCAGAGTTGAACAGTGCTACTTGTATAAACAAATAAAGTAATAAAGGTACTTCTACTTTGGTGGGGGCGGAGCCTGTTTTAGCAACTGGATAAAAATAAAAGAAAAACCATCCTATCTTGACATTCCTGTGTCCCTCTTCTCTCTCCTTTTATGTATATCTTTATTCATTGTATAATTTACATTTTAATATTTTATATTTAATATATATATATATTTTAATCCTCACCTGAGGATATGTTCATTAATTTGAGAGAGAGGGACACACAGGTAGAAAGACTGATAGACATCGATCAGTTGCTCTGACTGGGGATTAAACCCACAACATTTTGGTGCAAGGGATGACGCTCCAATCAACCAAGCCACCCGGGCAGCACTAATATATTTTAATATTTATGAATATTATACTTTATATATAATTTAAAACCCTTAAGTTTCCATAGAAAAAGACCTACTTGAGACATTGATACTTCTACTCCGTGTAGCTCCTGGGGCTGACAAAGGTGTCTGTGACTCCAGCTTCCCCCGGGGGCAGAGCAGAGCTGTTGCAAATATCCAGCCTCAGTCTGACTTTGAAAACAGTTTTGCAATGGGATGGGGAGAGAAAGCCAGTCCCGCCACAGCCTGTGTAACGGCATTTCAGTCCATGACAGACTGAGTCTGTAACAGTGGTCTTACCAGATTGCAGTGAAGCTGAAAAATCCCTGTCGCCTACTGACGTCACGGCTGTCTTCACGGTGCAGCGCAACACATTACTCATGTGTTTGTGGTGGCGCTGTGTAAACAAATCCGAGGCACTGTCAGTCGCATGAAAATATAGCTCAGGCCATTTGTACGGGGCATAGTGCCTGGTAATAGTCGTGAATGACTGGTTTATGTATTTACTATATTATTATGTATTTACTATACAGACTAGGTATTTACTATATTATATTCTTTATTGTCATTTTAGAGTGCACTCTTTCTTCTTCGGAGCCTGATTGGTTTAGCTCATATTTCTACCCCAGGCCGTGTCGCTTGCTCATTCCTTCCCTGACCTGTGCCACGTGCCACATGCCCATCTCTTGCTCCGTTAGCTGCAGGTTGGGGCAGGGTTGGGTCACATGGCGTAGCACTTGCTGCTTTTTGGGGCAGACACTGTGATGACATGTGAATATCAGCCTATAGACTTTATGTGCATAAGAAACGTAATGATTTTTCGATTGCACAACAATCTCTTTTGTCCATTCCCATGCTGCTGGTACAGGGGGAGCTCCAGACACCAGTACACATGCATGAATGTGGAGTGGGGGGCTGAGGAAGGGGGCAGCTGAGGGGGAACCAGAGGCCTGGCTGTCCTGGGGCTCTGGGTGTAGCTGGGCCACATCTCCCCTAGTCCAGCCCTGCCCAGCCAATGCCCTCAGCTGGTCCCACTTTCCCAAGTGGGTGTTAGTCAGGTTTTCTTGAGCGCAGTTCAAGGCAGGTTGAATGGTGCTGCTTTGCCTTGGCCCCAGTCCTTCGGAATCACTTTTCTCCCTTTTACTTACGTCGTGGAGCCCTGTGCATGGAGCTGTGGCATGGGGGCCCCTCACAGTCTGCCCTGGTCCCCAAGGCCTAATCTCTGGGCAGGTGGCTCTGTGGCAGCTGCCTGGGAACCAAAGAAGTTCTGGAAAGTTCCCAAGAGTTCAGGCTGGGATGGGCCCCACCTAACTTCAGAGCCCAAGCTCCCACCTCTTGCTCAGGAGTCTGGCTGCCTCCGGTGGGCTTGCTGGCAGAAGGGAATAGCCCAACGCAGCCCAGGGAAGTGAGAAAGCCTCCAGCATTAGAAGACACAGGTTTGAGCCTGGCTCTGCAAATTCCTAGCTATGTAGAGTAGTGGAGAGGGCAGGCGTTGGAGGCAGGCCTCGTATTAGGGTGAGCTTTATTCACTCTTCACCTTGGCCAAGGTCAGGGCACCCTTGCCAAGCCCTGGGCCATCCCCAGAGTGCCCGCCCTTGGCCACCTTTCTGCCCAATGGCAGTAGAAAGTCCGGAAGTCTGTCTCATTCCAGTCGAGGCTCCTGTCCCTGCCCTGCTACGTGTCTAGCTCTCCCGGTGTGAGGAGCTCCGGAGGGACAGCCATGCCTGGCACACCAGGCTGGCCCTTCACAGCCGTGCAGATACAATACACCTATCTTTTGACTATAAAAGTGATCTCAAGCTCCAAGGATGACACATAGGCACATAGATTGAGTCTAGGTCTTTGGTGACAATCTGAAACAGCTGACACTGTTTATATCTGGACATCTTACATGAGGAAAATGAACCTGTATGTGTAGAAGCCCACGTTAACTAGGGTTTTCACTATTTACAGCCAAGTGGGTGGACTCCTGACTGATGGGGGAGGGATGAGCCTTCCCCAGTGATGGAGGCAGGTTGGGTCAGGACCCAACTGACACACGTTTTCCCAAAGACACAGAACTTTGGCCTCTTCTGCATCTCAGGAGCCCACACTGCTTAGGGGTGGGAAAACTTGTTGTAAATCTCCTTGCTGTGTGGGATCCCTGGTGGAAAAGTGCGGGCAAAGGCATGTAGTCAGATACTCAGGGATGGAGCCCTGGCTCTGATCATTCCGCCTCAGGTCCACGGTGGCTCCGTGCTTAGGACAGAGTAGATCCAGAGGGAAGGGGAGGGGAGAGGGTACAGACAATTTAGGACAGAAGTTCAGAAGAATGCGATTGCAACCTTTGTATCCAAGAAGGTTTTCTGGAGGAGTAGGCCTTGATCGGGGCCTTGCAGGCTGTGTCTGATTTGCTTGGGGAGGAGAGCACAGCAGCAGGGAGGACCACAAGCCTTTCTGTGTGCCACCTCCTTACCTTGGCTTGTGCAAAGCCTGGCTGGACTGACTTTGTCCACACCTCCTTCCTCTCCACTTGCCTGTCTTCCATCCAGCCACCCTGTGAGCTCCAGGAGGGGAGGGATGATGCCTTCATCTCTGAATGAGTGTGCAACATGCATTCGCTGAATCACTGCTGGGGGAAAGGTCAAGGCCATAGGAATTGTGAGAGCCTCAGTGCAAGGGTGGATGTCTCCAGGCCAGGGGGAGGTGGAGAGCTGATGGGTTCAGGTGGGGGTGGGGTGCTGTCCCATGCACAGTGTTCTGGGGGGCAGCCTGGAAAGGGAGGTCTTTGAACCATGGTTTCTGATGACAATTCAGGGCAATTCCAGGATGAGCTGTTTTCCCTGAGAAGCCTTGGAGTATTTTCCTTTTGGCAGTGACATTGGCATGCTGGAGCAGGGCTTCCACTGACCACCAGCCACCAGCACTTGGCCTTGAGCTAGAGAACTTTGGGATGAATTAGTGCAGTGAAAAATGCTTCCCATTTCCCAGGAGTTCATCTCCTCTTCCTGGATTCCAGAGATGCATGACGCTTGTGCCTTGACCTTTGGACTCTGAGGGCACATGTACTGGTGTGGACTGAGACGTGGCCTGGGCTCCTGCCCTGACTCTGCCACTGACCGACTGGGTGCCTTTGGGCTGGTCTCTGCCTTACTTGGGGCCCAATTTCCCTACTGGGACTGGGGGATCTTCCAGCTCTGCCTTTGTAACCATCGTGCCCCTGGGATTCCTGACACCGGCTGCCAGACTGTGGGGGCTGTGGGAGGAGGCTGCCGTCTTGTCTTACGTGGGAGTTCCTGACCCTCCCGTTTCCCCAGGTGATGAAGAGGACAATGGTGATCATAATAGCTGGCACTTCCTGATCACAGACCTTGCAATGAGGCCTCATAGGCATCATCTCACTTAATTGCCACACAACCCCTGTGAGGAAGTGTTCAAAGTGATGAAAAGCAGTGACCTACGTCCAAGATTACTCTGTCTAGCAAAGCTGTCATTTAGAATGGAAGGGCAGATCATGTGCTTCCCAGATAAGATCAAGTTAAAGGAGTTCATCATCACCAAGTCTTTATTATATAAAATGTTAAAGGGATTTATTTAAGAAAAAAGATAAAAACTATGAACAGTAAAATGACAAACTCACAACTATCAACAACTGAACCTAAAAAAAAAAAAAAACCAAAATAAATAAACAACTAAAACAGGAAAAGAATCACAGAAATGGAGATCACATGGAGGGTTATCATTGGGAAGGGGAGGGGGGAGAATGGGGACAAAGGCACAGGGAATAAGAAGCATAGATGGTAGGTACAAAATAGGCAGGGGGAGGTTAAGGATAGTATAGGAGATGGAGAAGCCAAAGAACTTGTATGTATGACCCATGGACATGAACTAAGCGGGGGGAATTCTGGAGGGAAGGGGGGTGCAAGGCAGAGGGGGATAAAAGGGAGAAAAAATGGGACAACTGTAATAGTGTAATCAATAAGATATACTTTTAAAAAGTTATAAGAAAAAAAGAGGCTATTCTTGTCTCACTTGACAGATAAGCAAGGAGAGGCAGCGAGTGGTTAGTTAAGCTGCTGGCTGTGGGTACGCATAAGGGACTACCCTGTTTGTAGTATTATGAATTGAATATCCCTCCATGTATTGTTAGGTTGGGTGGCTTTACAGTGATAAAGAAATAAAGGTCTGGTTTCTTTAAGAAGCAAGGTGGTGAAAGGAGGTTGAGTTCACATGGAGAGAGGGGCCCTGAGTGAGTAAGAGGAGAGCAGAGAAGGGCGGGGGGTGGAGGGAAGTTCTGACATCACTGGGTCTCTGGGGTCAGGGCAAAGAGCCCAGGTTCTTCCCACTCTGGACCCCAGTAGGACCACCAAGGGCCCCGAGCAGGGGTTCAGGTGTGAGTTCTCCTCCAGGCTGCCTTCTGTTGCCCCCGGCTCTGCTGGGGAAATGGTGAGATTCTGAAGTCAGCCTTTAGCTCTGACTTCGGGTGTAGCTTGTGGGTGAGCTGCAATTATGTCCATTATACCTGTCTTGAATGATTCATAGATGTCAGGGGCTTACGTAGGAGCAATGTTCCTCTTAATTTTTTTTTAAATTTATATTTTCCGGTGACTCACTAGAGATGAGAGTACAGTTTCATTAACAGGAAAAGAAAAAGAAGGGAGCGAAAAAAGGAAAATGTCATTAGGTCCATTGGAGACAAATAAAATTGTCCTAACCGTGGGTTCTGGGTTCACATCCTGTGAGCTCAAACCTAGTGCCTCCCCTGCAAGCTCTTTCTTTGATCCTCCTGCTTCTTGGAAGTGGGAGACAGCCCTGTAGCCCCAGGAAGGCAGTGAAGGTACCATCTGATGTTGAAAGTCTGAGCTTTGGGCCTTTGGGAAGAGCTGGATTCAAATCCCTGTTCCAACCCTAAAATCTCTTTAACCTCTCTGAGTCTCAGTTTTCTCATCTGTAAGCTGGGGTGGGGGGAAATGATGCCAACTTGGCAGGTTGCTGGGAGGATTGCATGAGGTTATAGACATTAAACTCTTGGCACATAGTATTGAGAATAATAGTAAATATTTGTCAGCACTTCAAATGCACTGAGCACTTTACATGTGGTGTCTCAGTCCTTACCACAACCCTGTGGGTGACCACTGTTATTATCCTCAGTTCACGGGCAATGGGACTGAGCTCAGAGCGGTAAGTAGTTTGATCAAGGTCACAGAGCCAGTGAATGGCAGAGCGTGGACTGGAGCTCAGGTCTAACTGACTTCAAAACCCAGGGTAGCCTTGACCCGGCGGCCCCAACTCTACTTATTCCCATAGGATATGGGCTGGGCCTTCCTGGTCCTCAAAGTGGAACTGCCTGAATTGGAGTCCCCTGGCTTTTTGATTCCTGGTAATGACCCTACCGCTCTCTTAGGAACCCCCATCAGAAACTCAGGGTCATCTTGAGCCTCTCTGCTCCTCTGACCCCACCCTTCCACATCGTACTTGGTGGTACCAGGCAAGCCGCTGCCAAGACCCAAATCCACATCTGCTCAACATGTATCTGTTTCTTCCTCCTCTTCCCACAGCTCTGAGTTCTTGCCACATTCCCTGCCCCTCCACTTATGTAGCCAGTTTCAGCCCCCCCTAGCTGAGCTGGTCTCTTCCCTGCCTGCTTCAGACATGTCACTGCCTTCCCGCAACCTTCAGTGGCTCCCCATGTCTGTGTGGGGGAGGAACAAACCTTCCTCTACCCTCCAGGTTCTTTTGGCTGGTCATGAGACAGATTAGCAAGAAAAAAAACAACCCAACTGGATACATACATATGTGTGGGAACCTGCATACACGAGAGTCAGAGACCCCACATGCAGGGAAGTTCAGAGACAAAGGGAACATGGGTATGTAAGTATCCTGAGCTAGCAAAGGGGAAGGGAGGCTTGGGGGCTTCTAAGGGTCACTGCAGGATGATAAGAGGCGTGCTTAGTAAACAGAAGTTTGTTCTGCCCTACTGGTAGGTCAAAAGAGATTATCAATGACAATCGCTTATTATGGGCGAGTTCTTCCCTGTTGTTAAGGGAGTGGGCAGAAGTCTCTTGAGCCTGCAACTAAAGTTGCCTTTAGTTCAAAATGACCTGCATACCACAGAGGCACATCTTGGGGTGGCTCACTCTGAAGCCCCACAGCTGCCACACTCAGGACCGACTCCTGAGGTTGGCACTGACTCACCATGTCACAACGGCCTGTCCTTTCCCCTCTCTGGCCCCAGTTTCCCCCGCTGTGGAATGGGAACCCTGCCAGGGTAACCTTGCTTTCCTGCTCACATGGAAAACAGATCAGTCCTAAGCTCCCTCAAGGGAGGAGGGGCCCAGGCCTGGCTTGTCTTGCCCTCCGGCTGTGTCCTGGGGCTTCCCGGGGCACTATGATGACAATTAGGGTTGGTGACCTTGGAGGCTTTTCTAGGGCTGCTTGCATGTATCCTAAGGCCTCTCCTAGGTGTACTGAGTCATGAGTGGGTGCTGGGTCTCTGCCCCTACTGATTGTGGCCACTGAGGAGCTGGTGGCTCAGGACCTCCCGCCCCTACCCCACCCTCTGCGGGGTAGTGTCAGAAGGAAGTCCTGGGAAAGCCCTGAGCATCAGTGGGTCAGCCAACAGCCTTTCTGTCCAAGTCCCAACCTCTTCATCATCCTGCTGAGGCCAGGGCTGTCCTCCTGTAGAGACAGCCACCGCTCCTCCCTCCTCCTGCCAAAATAGCCAGCCTTGGGCTTGGCTATGCTGCTGGGAGGGGGTGTTTCCCGGCTGGCTCATCCAGGGCCTCTTGGCCACTTCCTGTTGACCTCTGGCTGGTGGGCCTTAAGGGGGGGCGGGGTTCCCTCCTTCCCTTTCCCAGAGGAGATCTGGAATGTCCGCTCCACAAATCTGGGCCAGACTGCAGGCCCTGGACCTCACACCAAAAGAGAATAGAGTGGCAGCAAGCCTGAGGGGAAGCCAGAACCTCTGGGATAGGCTGCTGAGTCTTCCAAAAAGTTCTCTGAGGCCCACCGCAGGGGCCCCAGGATCGGGGAAGGCCACAAGGGGTTGGTGCCGGGTGTGAGATGTGGCTGCTTCTGGTTCTGTGGGGTTGGCTTGTCCAATAAACAAGAAATGCAATATGAGGCTCTGACCGGTGTGGCTCAGGTGGTTGGGTATTGTCCCGCAAAGCAACAGGTCGCCAGTTCGATTCCTGCTTGGGGTACATGCCTGAATTGTAGGTTTGGTCCCTGGTTGGGGTGAGTATGGGAGGCAACTGATCGATGTTTCTCTCTTACATCGATGTTTCTCTCTTTCTCCCTACCTTCCCCTCTCTTTAAAAATAAATAAATAAAATATTAAAAAAAAAAACAGATGAGGAGCCCAGGTGACCCCTATAATTAGACCCCTATAATTAGAACAGAGGGGACTGGGAATTCGGTTCTGTCCACCAAGCATTAATACAGGTGCTGGGGACACAGGGGGAGATGTCCCTCCCTGACAAGGAGTTCACAATCCTATTTTGGAAACAGATACAATAATCCCGTGATTTGTGGTTTCTTGGGGAATGTCAAGTCACAGGCACCTAAACAGGAAATGTTTTTATTTTCTCACATTGCTTTCCATGTACGATAGGTTGAACCCCCTTTTCCTGTCCCTTGACGCAGTTTGGGCAGATTCCATAGCTTCCCGGTCCCTTTTGGGGGTGGTAGTTTGTGGTGGCTGGGCAGGCCTGGCTGCCTCTTTTGAGTGTGGAGATACCAGGTTCTTATCCCCTTTTGTTCTGAGCTTTGGGCCTTAGCTCAGTTCTGGGACATGACCTGTGATATGATGACATATGGGGTGACCTGTGGGAGCAAAAAGGAGGGCACCCTGCCTGCGCAGTGGGTCAGGAAAGGCTTTTACCCCATCCCCCACCGTGGCTGGACTCAGATCCCCACAGAGCACCGTGATTGCTTGGACGCGTTTCCTAACAGCTCTGAGCATGCGTTTCAGAGTCATTG
Source organism: Anoura caudifer (assembly GCA_004027475.1). Classification (NCBI taxonomy): domain Eukaryota; kingdom Metazoa; phylum Chordata; class Mammalia; order Chiroptera; family Phyllostomidae; genus Anoura; species Anoura caudifer. Next base: position 55,292 of record PVKU01008661.1, on the reverse strand, counting down.
TGAATTTGAGGACAGGGACACTCTGTGACCCCCAGGGCCCATCAGGACCTGGCACATCAACAGTGGGTAAATGAATGAGCCAATGCCCACTGAGGAATATTGTTCTCTTGTGCCTTGGTGGATGGGCCGTTTTGGGATCCTAAAGGAGGTTGGATTCTTTGGAAGAATTTCTAGAAGGTAAGGTCACTCAGCTGATCCAGGCATGGGTGGGCTGCGATCTGGCCTCTGCTCAGCCGTGCAGAAGGCTTGTCCCTGGTTGGTCCCTGGCACGACCTTCCTCTTACTCTGTTGGACCCCCTCTGCTAGCACCTGCTTCTGCTTCCACAGCAGCCTCCCAAGAGCTTGTGGATCCAAGCTCTTAGTTCATGCAGTGCCTTCCACTCCTTCCAAGGCTATGCCTATGGGACTGTGTCCTTTCCAATGACATTCTGATTGTTGATCTATTTATAGCAATGACTCACCCACCACCTAACCTTCTGCAGGAAGAGTTTGGCTTAGGAGCCAGCTCCCCGGGAATGCACAACAATTTGTGCTTGGAAATGATCACCATTTCATTTCCCAGGGACTGTGCATCCCTGGTCTCCTCTTGAACCTGTGGCCAGATCACTTAGTGATCCGCTGCCCTGGTGCCACCGTCCCCTCTTGTTTGTCAAGAATCCTGCTGACCCCACGACCTGCACAGCTGGGCAAGTTCCTCTTCACCATTAACCTTGAGACCGGGACTTCCTTGCTCTGCGGATGGGAGGCCTCTGCTGGATAACTTCCCTTTGTTTTCATATTGTTTGCCCGTGAATGAGCTCTAGTGGGGCCCTGGGCAGGGAGTGAATAATCTGGAAGAGAACCCTGAGGTGCCTTCTTCAGCCCTCTCTCCCAGGACCCCAGCCTTCACTGGTACCCACAGAGGCCCCTTGTACCCTGCTGCTCACAGCCTGTGCCGGAGTTGAAGGACCTGCCTCTCCGGCCAGGCAGTCATCAGTTGAAGCCGGTTCCATCTTTTCTCCCAGAGCCGTCTGGGCAGCCTCTTGCTGTCTCTTCCAGCAGGTGTCTGTAGTAGGTGCTTCCTCCTGCGGTGGTTGGGCTGCAAGGACACCAGCGTGGACAAGGAATTTGTAGTCAGGCTGGGGAGATGAGATGACTCGCAGCCCCTAGTTTGTCAGCAGACACCCTTGTTGCCTATTTCATAAAGAAAACAGAATAGAGGCCCTCAGTGGGGTCCCTTGGCTTTCTGTCTGTGTCCCTACTTATAAGCTTTTCACATCCCTAGCCCACCCGGCTTCCAGCCCTTTCTTCTGAGTGGTAGAGGGTCACTCTGTCCCATGGTCCTTGTTCTGGAATCCTCCCTGGACCTCTGCACGGTTCATGGATGATTGCTGCTCAGTCTGGAATTCAGCTGCTGGTGGCTCCGTCTCACCTGCCTCTTCACATGCTCAAGCCTTTCTATCCTAGACTCTCGTGCCCTGCCCCCACCTCCCCACCCAGCATCACCTCTGCTAGCCCTTCTCTCCACTCACTGTCTTTACTCCTGTCACCCTGTTACCTCCAGGTCACTGCAGGCTGATTCCCACCCCCTGCCTCCACCTGGCCCCACATGTCCTTCCACGGGAACTGCTCTCCTCTCCCAGTTGATGTGTCCAGGACAATCCCCCAAGTCCCCAGCTTTGCTGGTTTCTGTACTTTTGACGTCCTTGAGCTCCATCTTCTTGGCTTCTGATACATCACCCTTTCCTGGCTCTCAAACACCCCAATCTCCCTGTTCCCTTCTTAACATCCCTTCAGGCCTCCATTGTGTGTCCCTTCCATTACTGCCATGGCCCCCAGTCTGATAGATGCCCTGCCTGCAGGCTCTTCCCCTCAGTTCTGTACCAAACAGGTACTGCCTCAGGTGGTGCCACACTCCTTAAACCCCCACTTTGCATGGCATTCTGGGCTCCTGCGGTCAGTCCTGGCCTGTCTTGTGGACTTATCTCCTGCCTCATCTTCATGCCACCATCCAAACTCTATTTTCCAGCCATCCCAAGCTAGTCAATGCACCCTGATTACCTCTCCTTCCTCACATCTCTTTGCCTAGCACGTGAAGGACCTACAGCCCAGAAGTCTCTCACTGGCCTCTTCCTTTGCCTAAATCCTTGTATGCATTCAGAGCTCTGCAGACTTGTCCCCTCCTGCAGGCAGGCTTCTGGGGCTGCACCTTCCCCTCCCGGGAGTTAGTGGCTTCCTTGTGGCTCGCATGGTGGTGGCTCAGCCCCTGCACTGCACCATCTGCCTGTTTGTCTGCCTTGGGCACCAGCCCCAACTTCCACTCTGACTACTGACCCAACACTTTAGTCTGGGTCCAAATTCCTTTATTTTCATGTTCCCACAGAGTGATCTCTTTTCCTTTAGCACATTCAACTTAGTTGGGGTGTGTGTGTGTGTGTGTGTGTGTATCTATCTATCTATATATATATATAACGGAAGCAAGTATTTGATTAATGTCTACTCTTCCACCAGACTGGAAGCTATGCAACAACAGAACAACAGAAATATCCTTATTTTATTTTATTTTATTTTATTTTATTTTTAAACATTTTATTTATTTATCTTTAGAGGGGAAGGGAAGGAGAGAGGGAGAGAAATATCAATGTATGGTTGCCTCTCGTGCATCCCTTGCTGGGAACTGGCCTGCAACCCAGGCATGTGCCCTGACTGGGAATCGAACCAAGATCCTTTCATTCACAGGCCCACACTCAATCCACTGAGCTACACCAGCCAGGGCCAAGAAATATCCTTATTTTAAAATAGGGGTATTGTTTTTCTTCTTAAAGAACATTTACTATTAAGTAAAGTAAGTTCTCACTTAAAGTTGTTGATAGGTTCTGTGACTTTCAGCAAAATGATGTACAATGAAACCAGTTAGGTTAATTGATGTAAACCAGAGTTAAGCTCCTGTGGCATCTCATCAATGTTACAAAAAAAAGATTCTTGAACAAAGTGACATTATTTGAAGACCTGCTATATTTTAAGAGACTAATGAACACCTGTGTACCCAATATCCAGCTATGTCCAATCTTGTTACCTGTCATATTTGCTTTAGAAGTGTTTTGAAAGATTAAAGACGTTATTGAAAGGCCTCTAAGTTTCACACGTCTATAAAAATTTGCTTTTATTAAATGTCGGTACTAATATTTAGTAGATACTAATATTTATAAAATATGTGTAATGTCTAAGGATTCATGAAGGAGGGGACACCTGTGTGCCCACCACCCAATTTGGGGACAAGAAAATGAATGGCCATTCAAGCCCCTACTCGCCCGTCCCCATCCTCCCTTCTCAGAGGCATCTGGTGTCCTGAATTGTGTGTATGATTTCCTTGCCCTTTAAAATAGTTTTTTTCCTCTTTTTTAAAATATATTTTATTGATTATGCTATTACAGTTGTCCCATTTCTCCCCCATCACTCCCCTCCACCCTGCACACCCCCTCCCACCCACATTGCCCCTTTAGTTCATGTCCATGTGTCATAAGTTCTTTAGCTTCTACTTTTCCCACACTATTCTTGCCCTCCCCCTGTCTATTTTCTACCTACCATCTATGCTACTTGTTCTCTGTACCTTTTCCCCCTCTCTCCTCCTCCCACTCCCCTGTTGCTAACCCTCCATGTGATCTCCATTTCTGTGTTTCTGCTCCTGTTCTAACTGTTTGCTTAGTTTGCTTTTGTTTTAGGTGTGGTTGTTAATATCTGTGAGATTGCTGTCTTTTTACTGTCATATTTTTATCTTCTTTTTCTTAGATAAGTCCCTTTAACATTTCATATAATGAGGGCTTGGTGATGATGAACTCCTTTAACTTGACCTTATCTGAGAGGCACTTTATTTTCCCTTCCATTCTAAATGACAGCTTCACTGGATAGAGCAATCTTGGATGTAGGTCCTTGCCTTTCATGACTTGGAATACTTCTTTCCAGCCCCTTCTTGCCTGTAAGGTCTCTTTTGAGAAATCCGCTGACAGTCTGATGGGAACTCCTTTGTATGTGACTGTCCCCTTATCCCTTGCTGCTTCTAGATTTCTCTCCTTCATTTTAATCTTGGCTAATGTAATTATGATGTGCCTTGGTGTGTTCCTCCTTGGGTCCGCCTTCTTTGGGACTCTCTGAGCTTCCTGGACTTCCTGCAAGTCTATTTCCTTTACCAGCTTGGGGAAGTTCTCCTTTATTATTTGTTCAAATAAGTTTTCCATTTCTTGCTCTTCCTCTTCCCCTTCTGGTACTCCTATAATTTGGATGTTGGGATGTTTAAAGATGTCCTGGAGGTTCCTAAGCCTCTTCTCATTTTTTTGAATTCTTGTTTCTTCATTCTTTTCTGATTGGATATTTCCTTCTTCCTTCTGGTCCATTCCATTGACTTGAGTCCCAGTTTTCCTCCCATCACTATTGGTTCCCTATACATTTTTCTTCATTTCACTTATTGTAGCCTTCATTTGTTCATCTAATTTGTGAGCAAAATCAACCAGTTCTGTGAGCATCCTGATCACCAGAGCTTTGAACTATGCATCTGATAGGTTGGCTATCTCTTGATTGCTTAGATGAATTGGCTCTGGGGCTTTGATCTGTTCTCTCATTTGATCCATCTTTTGTTTTGTTTTTTTGATCTGGTTGTGGCTGATACTTAGTGAGGGGCGGAGCCTTAGGTGTTCCCCAGGTGGGGCAGCTCAGTTGCTGGGTAGTGACGCTGTATGTGGGGGTGGGGTCTGAGAGGGAACAATGGTGCTTTCTCTGCTCTCTCTCGGATTCCAGTCCCTTCCGCCACTTCTCCGAAGCAAATTGGGCCCTTCTGGTGCTGATTTCTGTGTGGGTGGGCTTGTGTATGTTCTAGGACCCTGTGGGTCTCTCCAACGAACTCACCTGTGAGGCTGGGAGTTTCTCCTGGCACCTGAACCCCCACAAGTGTTTTCAATTGGTGTTTTTAGGTTTTATTTCCTGGTGCTGGGGCGCTAGGTTGCGAGGTCTGTCCTGCTCTCCATTTTCACCTGGATAATATGGGACCGCCTGGTCAGCCAGCTGCCTTGTGCGGCCTGTTGCCACCCCGTGCCTGGGGTCTACCAGCCACTGCCTGCGTGCCCGCGTCCACCAACCTCCACTTTTTTCTGCCGCAACTCCGCCCCTCTTAACGGTCTAGATGAATGGTTGTAGGACTTTCGTACAATTCAATTTTCCATCAGTTCTGTTGTTTTCTTGTTTCTAAATCTTTGTTGTCCTTAATTTTGGTTGTGCGAGGAGGCACAGTGTGTCCACCTCCGCCTCCATCTTGGCCGGAAGTCCCCCTTTAAAATACTTATACCAAATATATTTGTATCCCTAAACAATAGATGGTTTCATTTTCTTATCTTTTAAAGCATTTTATATAAATGGAAATATACAGTTTGTGTTCCTCTGTGATTTGCTTTTTTGTTTAATTTTTGTTCAGATATGTATACACTGCAATTCATTTATGTGTTCTTTAAAAAAAAAAAAAACAAAAACAACAACAACCCTTTCCTGAGGATGTTTCCACTGATTTGAGAGAAAGAGGAAGGAAAAGAAGAAGGGGTGGGGGTGGGGGACAGGGAGAGAAAGAGAAAGAGAAACATCAGTGTGAAAGACTAACGTCAATTGGTTGCCTCCCATATGCACCCTAACTGGGGATCGAACCTGCGGCTGAGGCATGTGCCCTTACCAGGGATTGGAGCAGCAACCCTTCAGTGCTTGGAATGATGCTCCAGCCAACTGAGCCACAAGGCCAGGGATGGAATTCATTTATTTTCACTGATGGTTTTTGCTATGTTGCATGGACGTACCATACTTTATCCATTCTCTTGTTGATAGATATGACAGACTTTCGGTTTGCCTTTCCTCCCTCCTCGCCCACTTGCCTTTCTTTTTCCTTTTTTCCCTGTTACAAACAGTGCTGCAGTGAGGATACCCCTTGTCCACATGCACAAGTGGCAGCTGTTGTCCAGTTAAGACTACCAGGAGCACACCTGGCATGGGACTGCTGGGTCGTAAGGCATGTGCATCTTCGCTTTTCCTCGACTTTGTCAGTCTGTGTCCCCACACCCAGTGTCCCCACATTGCAGTGGCTGCACACTCTCGCCAGGGCTCAGCCCCCGCCCCCACCCAGCTTCAGAAGCCATGATCATCCCGTGGGGATGAAGTGCTATCTTGTGACTTCCAGACCCCTGGTGAGGCTCAGCACATTTTCCTATGTTTTTCTGTGAGTTGCCTGTTCATATCTTTTGCCTGTTCTATTTGGTGAATTTTCTTCAGAATGGATGTGTGGTAGTTCTTTATAGATTTTGCACATGAATCTCTTGGCAGGCAAATAGTTTCTCCTAGGCTGTAATTTGTCTTTTTTTTTTTTTTTTTTTTTTTTTTTTTTTTTTTTTTTTTTTTTTTTTTTTTTTTTTTTTTTTTTTTTTTTTTTTTTTTTTTTTTTTTTTTTTTTTTTTTTTTTTTTTTTTTTTTTTTTTTTTTTTTTTTTTTTTTTTGCGGGAGGGAGGATTTGGGTTTTTGTTTTGAATGCAGTGAACTACTGAATCTCAGTTGCAGCAGTTTGATGGGTTTCGACAAGTGCACACAGGTGCGCAGCCTCCCCTGCGTCGTGTTGTGGAATGTTTGCTCCGTTCCCATGCGGTCCTGCGTGCTCCCTCCCAGGCAGCCCCTGTTCTGACTCCTTTCACCATTTGTTAGCTCTGCCTCATTTAACACTTCATTTAAGTGAAATCACACAGTAAGTGCGTCTGGCTTCTTTTGCTCAGCACAATGTTTTAAGATTCATCTGTATTGTTGCACAGATTTCTTTGTTTAGCGTCGAGTAGATTGGCACTGTATAAATACGCTGTGGTATGTGTATCCATTCTCCTGTTGGTGGTCATCGAGGCAGTTTCAGTTTGGGGCTATGATGAATAAAATGGCTATAAGCACTCTGGTACTTGTGTTTTTGTGGGCATATGTTTTCATCCCACTTGGGTAAATACCTCAGAGTGGAAGTGCTGAAGTGTAGGGAACAGTGCATGTTTAACTTTACAGGAAGCACTGTTTCGTCTTTTAACTCTGATGAGGAAGGACATTCTCTGTTGTCAGATTTGAGAATCTTTTCCTTTATGGTTTATGCTTGCTTTAAGGAATCTTGTTCTGAGGTCATATGGCTTTTCTTTTGTACTTCCTTCAGAAGGTTTGAAATTTTGCTTTTCCCATTTGGGTCTTCACTTCACCCAGAATTGAGTTTTTTGTCTACTGTGTGAAATGAGACTCTGCTTTTCCCTCATTTTCCTTTCGGGGGACCGATATTCCCAACACGCCCATCACGAGAACACCGCCCCCTCCCCCCAGCTGTCAGGCTGGCTTGCATGCAACTGAGGTTCCTGCGTGGACTTGGACTTGTGTGGGGCCCGTTCTGAGACGTTGGCTTACTTCTCTACCCACTGCTGACCGCACACTGTGGTCGTCACTGTAGTTCATAAAATGTCTGGCTGTCTGATAGGGGGACTTATCCTGCACTGTTCTTCAAAACCAGCTGGTCATCTTAGGGTCTTTGCTCCTCTGCATGAACTTTAGGATTGGTTTGTCAGGTTGTGCTATCTGGGTGTGCGCGCACATGCGCAGAGCTGAAATTTGGCTTGCATTTGTTCGTATTTACTGATTAGTTGGAGGAAGGCTTACCATCTTCACGGTCTTCAGTCTCCCCACTTATGAACGCAGTTTATTTCACTATTTTTCTTTGTTTTCCTAAGGTCTTTTAATAAAGCGCTGTGCTTTGCACTGTAAAGATCTTTGCATATTTTTGTAGGAGTTATTTTAGATATCTTACAATACGGGATTATTGTAAATGAAAATTTTTTAAAATTGCATTTCAGCCCTGGCTGGGTAGCTCAGTTGTTTAGAGAGTCATTCCGACGCGCCCAGGTTGCAGGATGGCGCCTCAGTCAGGGCGCGGACGCGGAAGAATCAACCAAGGAGCACATGCGTGGGTGGAGCAGCAACATCGATGTTTCTCCCTCTCTCCTCCCATTCCTCTTTCTCTCTAAAATTAATAAAAATGTAATAAAAATAAAATTGGAAATTACATTTTAAACCATTTGTTGTGGATTGTAGGAGCGCAGCCGACTTATGCGCACTGGTAGTTTATCCAGCACTTTTCTCAACCCTTTCATTTGCTCTCATGGTTTGCTAGTAGCTCCTCCTTCCTGGGTTTCTAGGTGGACAATCCTACAGTGTGTAGAGAATGCCAGTTTCACTTCTTCCTTTCAAATCTTTGCCCCGTTAGCTTTCTTTCTTGCCGTTGCGCGCTAGCTAGGGCCTCCGGAATAATGGTGAGGAGATGAAGGGCGGACTTGTCTGGGTCCTGCCTTCCAAGGGGATGCTTCTGATAATTACCCAGGAAGTATGATGTTCACTTTAAGGATTTTGTAGATACACTTTAAGTTATAACATTCCCTTTCATTCTTGGTTTGCTAAGAATTTTTAAAATTTGTATCATCCATGGATGCTGAATTCTGTTAAAGGGTTTTTCTATGTTTACTAAATAATCACATACTTTCCCTCTTTGATTTATCCCTGTGAATTACATTAATAGATTTTCTAATGTTAAACCATCCTTTTATTCCTGAAATAAACCAAGTTGTTTTATGTTGGTGGTTGCTATTATTGTACGTAATACTGTGCGTAGTTTGCAAACATTTTAAGGTTTTTGCATTTATATCGAAAAGTGAGGTTGTGCCATAACGTTCCTTTCTCATATTTTCCTTGTTTTCTTTTGGTATCAAGGTTATACATACCTCATCAAAGCGGTCTGGGGAACTTTGCGTCTTATCCTAGCGTGCGGGGTAGCTGGCGTGAGGCGGGGTTACCTGTTCCTCAGACGTCGGGTGCAACAGACTCGCAAGGGCAGCCGGGCCAGGCTTTGTGTTTCGTATGTGGGGGTAGATTTTGGAGACATAGATTCAGTTTCTTTAATGATCTTTTATCTGTTCAGATTTTCTATTTTTTTCAATCAGTTTTGATCAGTTTTTTCTGGAATAATTTCTATTTCCTCTAACTTTTTCAATTTACTGGCACAATTTTATTCATGGCCCTTGCTTGCTTTCCGATTCTCTGTTGTTTCTAGTTGTGTTCCTTCCTTTTTCCCTAATATTATTAATTTTCATATTTTGAGCAATCAGGTCAGATTTTTGTCTATTTTATTGGCATTTTCAAAGAAGCGACCCTGATGACCTCTTCTATGGTGACTTAGTTTTCCATTTTGTTAATGCCTGGTCCTTTCCTTATGATTTCCTCCTATTTTCTTTGAATTTACTCTGTACTTTGTTTTGAGTTTGGTGCTCGATCCATTGATTTTTCATTTTCTCCTTCTGATGTGTGTTTTTGTGGGCATACCCCTGGGTCCTGTAGTCTTCCATGCAGAGTCTCAGGTCAGCTTGTTCCCACGAGTGGGTTAGCTTCTCAGGTTTTCAGAGCCCTCTTCTGCTGAGCAACCCCACGCAAACGTGCTCCTTTGGATGGCTTGTCCTGACACTCATATCTTTGCCACCGACTTTCCAGTGTTATTCTTTCAAAGTCCCTTCCATCCAGCCAGACTCTTGGCCTCTCTCTATGAATCAATGTGATATCTGTGCATCTGGCCTGGCGTGGGGACGGGGCGGCAGGGGCAGCAGGGCAGGCAGGGAGGTGCCACTGATGGTGCGACAGTCTGAGAAACCGCCGCGTCTTGCCACTGGGACCGTGAAGTAAGAGTCTGTGGAAAGGCTGTGCTCCATGTCTGCATGACCTCAAAGTGGTTGCTGGTGGAGAAATTTTGAAGCCATATTTGACCACTGCAACTTTCTGGAAAAAAAAAATAGGCCATCATTTTATGTTATTTGTCTTCCACTTCCCGATCTTACTCACGTTCCCCTCGTTGACAAACTCTAAACCGAAGCTATACTGAGAAAAGTAATTCTCCAACTTCACAGGAGTGATGGGTGATTCTAAGTTGACAACAGACCATGCAGCCTGATGACATATATTTATGTTATTTGCGGCCTTTTCTATATATAGGTAAGGTATGTCTAGACATCCTGGTTTGGGGGTGGTTTCCAGGAATAATACTGCCCTCTGTGTCAGTTCGCTGCAGGGGCCAGAGGCTGTGCTGTAGCAGTCAATGACACTCAGCATCGGAAGTACACGGTTATCGAAGGAGAAAGGTTTGATGCCAGAAGCTAGTCTGTTAGAAAGTAAGAGAGAGGCATGTTTGGAAGTTAATGTTAAAAAGCTCAAGACATCTATTTTTAAAACAATCAATTTGTTTTTATCTTTTGAATAATTAGTCTCACAATAATATTGCAACTTATAACAACATCATACTCTTCAAAGATTGTTGCAAAAAGAAGCAATAAGGTAAGTTACTAACAGAGCTACCTTCCAGGGCCCTGGCCGGGGAGCTCAGATGGTTAGAGCACCGTCCCGATATGCCAAGGTTGGGGGTTTGATCTTTGGTTGGGGCACATATAAGAAGCAGCCAACGAGTCCATAAATCAGTGGGACAGTAAATTAATGTTTCTCTTTCTCCCTCTCTCTCTGAAAAATCAGTTAAAAACAAACCAGGGCCACTTTCCAATGCACCAATCGTCTCTTTAACTGCATTTCATTTTCAGTTGAACTCATCCGTTGGGTTTTTCATCTCCTTTTCTAAAACTCCTTCCTTAATGCTGTTGATTATGTAGGATATGCTCCTTTTGTAGTTCACATGGTTGAAGTCTCGAGGGGGAGGAATCAGATCCGATTGCTTATTTTGCCTGGTTCTCGCTCACCCATCTTGTAACTTTGGACTCTGTGCTCATCTACAGGAGCAGTCTGTCCGTGGGGATCACTTGCAACTGTGGCTGGCAGCGTGTTCCCAGAGCAGCTTTGCATTTGCTCCCGTCAGGGATCCCAGGGTGCCGCTGTCCTGAGACTAGCGTTGCCACATTACTTTACCAGTGTGGTGGTTTCTGGACCATGGGGTGAGGGCCCCCCCACCCCACCATACAGCTACAATATTAACTAAAAAATCTGTGCCTTTGGTATTTAGTCTCCTCTCAGTTTCCTGAGAATTGATTTCCTTCCTTACTTGAGAATTTAGCTCTGCTTTTAGAAAGATGCCCATTATATTTTATCCAGAAATTCTAAGTATTTATTAGGGGTAGGGTTTTCAGGTCAAGGGAATTATAGTTCCAAAACTACAAGCTTGTCTGTTTGTTTTTGTTAATCACTGGGATCCTTTTACCTATCATAATGCCTGGGGGAAAGTATTAAATAAATGTTGTCTTCCTTGCTCTTTGTTTCTCCTGGTAACCGAGATCTTTCAGCCTCTTGGCCTTCCTTCAGTGCCTAGTACAGAGCATGGCACACAGCAGGCACTTAATAATTGTGTGTGGAATGTGCTGAAAGAATAAATTTTACAGATGAGGCCTCTAAGACTAGCAATGTGAAGAGACCTCAGTCTCTGGAAGGTCAGTATTGGTTAGGGTGATTCCTCGCTGGTGTATTCCTTCACATACTGTGTTTTTCACAAATTAATCCATTCCCGCAGGCATGAGCAGTCCTCCAGACCTGCCCTCTGGGTCTCTCCTTATTGGAGGGCGTGGTCCTGCCCTGTCACTCCCTTCTCCGGGGTTCAGGACTCTGTATCTCAGCCTCAGAGATGCAAGTCTGCTGACCCCAGAATGGTTCTTGGGGGTGGGGGCTGAGGCTGTGGGAGAGGAAGAGAGGAAGCTGGAGGTGAGGGGTGGCAGCGAGCAAGGGAAACTGATGCCCCGTGTGCTTCCAGATCGCCTTGTCCGTGGCTTCTGTGCCATTGCTGATTTCCAGTCTCTCCTTTTTTTTTTTTTTTTTGGTTGAATTTGAACTCTTGGTAAGAGGCTAGTTGCTTTAGCTCAAAATGAGTTGCCTGATTTATTCTTCTTAGTGTCAGAATCACAGCTCTTGCCCTAAAGTGAGCCTTCCCTGCTGTCTGGGAGCTGCACTGCCCCTGGGTAGCGTGGGGGTGGCCGTGGGGAGAGCCCTCAGTTCCCAGCCCAGCATCACTCCTGGGTGACCTGGGGCCACTCACTTGCCCTCTCTGGACTGACCTTTGCCATCTGAAACCTGAGGGGTTGATCTTTAAAAGAACTTCCAGCTGTGTGATATGACAAGGTTACAAAATGAAACAAGGTGTGACACGCTGCGGAGGGCCCAGGGCTGGAGCGCTGGTCTGCATGTCAGCGGCTGTCACTGGCGCCCTCTGCTCAGGCCTGAGGCGAGGCTCGTTTGGTGGTACAAACGGGGTGGGGGGCCCCACATTATGGCAAGTTCAGAACCAAGGGCCGCATCCCCTAGTACGTAGGTGACCTCCTGTGGAGACCTCCAACAAAACTGAGGTTCTGTAGCGAGACAGAACGGGAGACCTGGATTTGCAGCGATGTCCCACAGGAGAGAAATAGTAAACTAGGTCCACCCGTCTCACTACTGCGTGACCATTACAGATGACATTTTCAAAGACTTTCTAATAACACAGCAGACTGCTTACGCTACAATGATGAGAAAATGCGGGACACGCGTTTGTGGATCTGGCACAAATGAAGAGGGGAAAAATAAGCATAGCGAGGAAGGCTGGAGGTGAAACAATAGGTGATTTCTCTCTCCCTAGGGAGAGGGGGCACAGTTTTGCTCTGCTCACTGCATTTTTAATATTTTCTATAGCAAGACTGTATCACACTTATAATGGTAGATGAACTGTATTAAAACAATATTTTAAAGAGTATTTCATTTTGTGCTGCAGGGGGATGGGAGGCCTGCTTGACCCCATGTCCACATCTGGGCCCACAGGGCCATCGATGGGCTGGAAGGTGTCCAGGGAAGGGTGTCGGTGATGATGTGGGAGCTGCACAGCCGGCTGCAAGGAGCGGCTGTCAAATGGAGGCTGTGCAGCTTAGAAAAATAAGGACGGGGTCATGGTCATGGTCATGCCTTGAAACGGTCCCAGGGAAAGGGAATTAGACACCTTCTGAGGGGATCCAGAGGGCAGGAACAGAACTACTGGGGGAAACCCCAAGCTTGCAGGGATCCAACTTTTGGCTGAATAGAAGTAAGAATGGCTGACCTCGCATTCTGTCCAAGCTTAGGGCCAACAGCCTTGGGAGGTGGTGAGCCCTTTGCCCTGGGCAGAAGCGACAGGGCTGCTGACCACTGTCAGGCACATTGTGTGAGCTTTGCCGCTGTGCTGAGACTGCAGGAGAGGAGCTCGGCATCCCCTTCTGTTTAATCAAGAGGGAGGAAAAGGTTGGAAGCGGAGAAATAATGACTGTCGTGGTCAGGAGAGGGGGGCCTCTTGTGTCAGACAGCTGGGCTCAAGCCCTGGGTTCACTACTGACTCGCTGTGCAATCTTGGGTAAGTTTCTGAACCTCTTTGTTCCTCGGTTTTCTCACCTGCACAATGGGCACGGCAGCAGGGTAGCTGTGATACACACAAGAGAGGGTGTCCAAAGCGCTCTGTCCGTGCGGGGCCTTGTGAGCAGGAAGAGCTCCATAGATGCGATCGCTGGCGGAGGGCCGTTTTTCAGGGCAGCAGGGACCCCAGGCGTCCTGCAGCTTGCTCAGCTCCCAAGTTGCTCACTTCCTCGCGTGTCAGCCGTGTCACGATCGGAATCAGCATCTGTTGTGCAAAAGTCGTATTCTGCATTTGGTTGAACTAATTTGATGCCAGATCATTTCTGTTAGAGTCAACATTCTTCCCTCTCCCGCCTCTGAATCCCCTCAAAGGTACACATTCTCCAGGCAGGCTGCTCTCTCAGCTCGGTTTCCTTGGCCTCCCTCCCCGTGTTGGTGCCCAGAATGTAATCACGGAGCCCGTCTCACAGCCAGGAGCTGGGTGCCCAGGAATTCCGGCCCCCGCTCGGCCAGGTCTGTTTGCCAGCGCATCTGTTTCTAATCAGCAGCGGTACGGCGCATTCTTTCTGCCGAGCGTGCAGGCCCGGAGCCTGGGGACTGTGCTAATTGATTGCTAAATGGATCTTGTCATTTCCAAAAGAGGCCTCCAGACCTGCCCTTTGCTCCGTCTCTGCTCCCCATGGGCTGAAGAGCTTAAGAATTAACTCATCCGCTGCCTTTGGGGAGAGGCGATGTCTGTCTTGAACCTCAATTGTAAGAATTCACCAGAAGCCTTAGAAAAGTCTCTGCTTTTTGTAAAGAGATTTATGGCTTATAAGCACTTCCATGGACACCATCCCATTTCACTGACGCGGCTGCTTTGTGCGGTGGGCAGATGAGGAAATCAAGGTTGAAGGCTGTGAGCTGAGTGACCCCAGGTCACAGAGAGGTGAGAGCAGGGACAAGACTGTCTTGAACCCGATGAGCGTTAGATCAAGGTTCTTCCTCGAAGCTTGGCCCATTAGCAGTGACTGGCCAGGGTTTGCCGTTGAGGTTGCCAGAGAGATCAGAGGAAGCACAGGGCCGGCTGAGCTGGGCTGTCCGGGTCCTCAGGACACCCATAGGTGTCATGGGTGCTTAGCTGCCTGTCATGATGGGAGCACCCAGGTGGGGAGATGCTGCTTGTGGTCAGGGGTGAAGGGTGGCTATCCTGGCCCTGGGGGTGGGGGGAGAGTCCTTCCCCAGAAGTAAGTCCCCTCTCATCCCAGCGTCCTTGCTCCAAGGGCCCCTGGCTTCCCCAGCACGTGTAGGAGAACAAGTCACGGACTGTGCCCTCGTCTGCCTCCCAGCTCGAAGACGGGATTGTTGTCTGTCTGTCTATAAATCTTCCCGGGGAACCGGGTCTGCTCCTACTAGGTGGGCAATACATGAATGAGAATGAATGACTCATCCTGGACTTTTCCCTCTGATCTCATTCTCCTTGGTTTCTTGGCAGAGTTGATTGGTGAGAACAAGACTCAAACCTGCTCTTGGCAGAGCAGTTTAGTGCTCTGACTGATGCCTTGGCCCCAGACAAGGTCCCCGAGCTTCGGTCCTGTACCTGCCCCACGGGGAGGAGTCTGCATGTGTCTGCCAGGCTAGATGGAGGGCCCGCTGCCCTGATGGGAGGTTGAACGCTGTACTTGTATAAATAGGGTGTGTGTGTGTGCGGTTTTTATCTTTAATGTATTCTGGGCTCCACTCTTCTCCAGAAGCTTCTTTACTGCCCACACTGCCAAAGGGCTTATTGTAGAGTCAGGGCACAGAGAAATTTCTTCAGTTTGAAACTGTGGATTAGCCCTCACAGTGCATCTTGGTTCAGACTAAGCGGTTCATCTGGGAAGAAACCTGAAAGGGATGTCCTCAGCCTGGTGGTGGGGATCCTGGGCACCTCCCCACCCTCACCCCTGCCACCTCTCTCCTCTGTTCTCACCCTCTCCCTTACGTTGGATTAAGACTTGGGTTAAGAAATCAAAGAGAACTGCATTCAACTCCTGGATCCCCTTCTTCCTAGCTGCGTGACTTTGGGAAAATTGTTTAACGTCTCTGATCTCTTTATGTGTGAGATGAGGACAACAGCGTGTCTTAGAGGACTGTTGAGGAAAATTCCTGAAATAATAGAAAAAGTACATTTAACAGTGGGTGGCATGTGTTAACTGCTTCATACATGTGATGCTGGGAGGCGCCCCCGCCCCACTCCCTGTCTATACTCGCTTAGCCACCAGACCACTGCCGTCCCTCGTCCACTGACCCTGCTCTTGCAATGGCGTCCTGCGATTCTTGACAGCAAAATCCAAAGGCCTCTTTGTTCTAACCCTCTCCAGGGGTGTCAAACTCATTTTCACTGGGGGCCACATCAGCCTCGCACTTGCCTTCAAAGGGCCGAATGTAATTTTAGGACTGTATGAATGTAACTACTCCTTAACAGTGAAGCGAGAGCTCAGTGCTGCTGCCAGGTAGAACAAGGTGCTGGGCCGGATGAAACAAGGTGGAGGGCCGGATTCGGCCCTTGGGCCTTGTGTTTGCTACCTGTGCTCCAGGCCTTCCCTGCAGCACTTGGCACCATGGCCTACTCCTTCCTGAACACTCTCCTCCTTTTGTTTCGGGGCTGCAGTCCCCCTCGGTTCCCCTCCCACCACTGGCCATTTCTGCTCTCTCTTCACGCAGTGGTCTTTCTTAGCGATGGTCCTGAAGCCTGTTCGTCCATGGAGTCCTGTGCGTGTGCTTCTCGGGCTGCAGTCACTCAAGTTGACAGGCACAGAAACCATGCTCCCTGCCCACAGGAGCGTCTAGTCTGACAAGACTCAGCTGCCCACCACTGAGGGCTGGGAGGGGTGAAGCTCTAGGCGTTGTGCTCCCTGAGTGTCATCCCCTGGGACACTTGTAGGGAAAGTCAGATAGAGGGACCAGGGCTCCAGTCACAGCCCACCCTGTCAGATGCTGGCGTGGCAGCAGCAGGTGTCCCCTGGCTCCTCTCACCAGCGGGGCAGGAGCTGGTCAGCAGGAAAAGGCAGGCTTCCCACGCCAGGGCCTGGGGTGCTGTGTGGGTGAGCCTGCGCATCAGGCTATGAGCCCCAGAGGGGAAGGGCTGGGCATTCAGAGTTGCCAAACTGCCATCTGATCTGCTTTGCCGCTTACTTACTGTGTGACCCTGGGCAAATCACTTCACCTCTCTGAGCCTCCGAGGTTTCCATGAGGCCTAGTTGTGAGAGGGCTTAGTAAACAATAGGATGCTCAGCAAATTAGTGTCATTATTAAAGCATTTTCAGATATACTGTTCAGCTGGTCCTGGCAGAGAAGTGTCTTACCTGAGGCTCCAGATCAGTTGGAAACTCCACCGGAACCGCTGACTTGAGTGAGAGCACCACTCATTCGGTCCCTCAAGGCTGCAGTTGTACCTCCCATGCCAGGCTCCTCACATCTGCGGCCGCCCTTGCTTTTTGCAGTAATCCTAGTGACGGTGCGACCATGTCCATTTTGTGAATGAGAACATCGAGGCCCTGAGAGGTGGGGTGACATGCCCAGGGCCCACACAAGCAGCAGCGGGAACTAGGTTCTGTCTCAGACCTGTGCTCCTTCCACCTCAGGACACTGCTGCTCAGGCCCCGCCTTCACTAACCACCCATGGGCCCGGGGCATGGCAACCCGAGTGGCCTGCCCTCCCAGCAGCTGTGCCAGGCAGTTATCTTACACCATCGATGGTGGAGACGAATGACTGTTTGGTGGCAGCCTGCTTTCCAGAGCTCAATCATCCCTGAGAGAACTGGGGTTGGGGGGGGGCAGAGTAAGGGAAAGACATGTTGGAATCAGAAATTGGCTTGTGGCACATCCTTGAACCTTGTCGGAGCCCCCAACCCTTGCATGTGGGACATGCCTGGCTGCATTTACTGAGCCCGTCATCCCTGTGCTAACTCACTGTGCAAACTGTCTCATTTAATGCTGACACCGGCCCCGTGTGGCAGGTGCTATTTTTACCTTTAAGATACAGATAAATCAAGGCCTGAAAACATACTAATAAGTGGTAGAGCCAGGATTTGAACCCAGGCGGCTGGGTTTCAAAGCCTGAGTATTTAAGCCCCTGTCACAGGGGAGGAGGATCAGAGGGTCTCAGAGGCACCTCACAGCTCTGATTGGTTTGGCCTTCTCGCTCTCTCTTTCTCTCACTCCAGCTGGCCTTCTTCCCTCATTCTGGAACCTTCCTTTCTTCCACTTGGAGACACTGCAGGAGATGCTGGCAGGGCCCAGCTGGCCACATCCGTGCCTGGTCTGTGCCCTGTGTCTCCCTCAGCGCCCCAAGCTCCTCCTTGACAGTCCAAGGCAGAGTTGGCTGGGAGTTTATGTTAACATTTCAAAGATTAGTCCTGCTCTCTGAAATTTCTCTTCCTTTGCCTTGCACTGTTTATTGAAATAGTTTATAGCATAGTGTTAAAGACTAAAACAAAAGTCAATAGAAAAATATTTATGGGCGCTGGTGGGACCGCTGCCACGTCATGTTTGAAAATGGTTCTCGTAGGTTCACGCTGTGCTTCAGAGAGCTGGGGCGGGGGGAGGAGGGACGCGCTGCTCGGCTAAGCGCTGCAGTTTTACACCCCGCTTCCTGGGGAGTCCATCTGATTATTCTTCCCCC
This sequence comes from Anoura caudifer, assembly GCA_004027475.1. Taxonomy (NCBI): domain Eukaryota; kingdom Metazoa; phylum Chordata; class Mammalia; order Chiroptera; family Phyllostomidae; genus Anoura; species Anoura caudifer. The sequence continues at coordinate 37,252 of PVKU01008661.1, read as the reverse complement.
TTTTGTGGAGCTGTTGATTTTGTGAGGCTGGGCCTCTGCCAGGTGAGGTCGCCTAAGGGGCTGGTCCCTGAAGTCCTTCTGTGTCTGGCATAAAGTCCTGGTCATTTCTGGCACATGCATGATACTTCTCAGCTTCTGATGTAGATGAAGGGTTTTCCTTTATCAGATATTTTTGTCACAAGCCATGAACAGGAATCCAAAATGTGTCTCTAATAGCTATCTTCCCAAACTCCAGACTCTGGCTTCTCGAAGGAACTGTACTTATCATTGTTGTTTTTCTTCAGTATGTGCCCCGGAGAGGCTTATGGGAGCCAGGAGGGGCTGGGCCAGGTTCAGTGCACCAGCTGGTAGGCCAGGACCCAGAACTCAGAGATTCCAAGTGGGCAAGCGCCGAGGCTGAAGCTGGGGGTCTGTGTGTGGGGGGCCCAAGACCGGAGGAGGCATCTGGGAATGCAGGTAAAAGAGGAGAAGGGAGGGCAGCAGAGCTGGAGTCAAGGGCTGGCAGGTGGTGTCATGAAGTCCAAACAGCTGAACACAGATGGGGCACGAGGTGTGTCACAAGGGCTGGCAGAAGTGTGCACCCTGTGCCTGGGCTTCGGTCAGCCTTCCTGGCCGGGGAAGAGCTGTTTGCCATGCTGCTCCCTTGGCATGGCACCAGCACGGCACGGCATGGCTTGGCCTGGCATGGCCAGGACAGGTGATTGCAGCCAGGGGCAAGGCCAAGCTCCTTGCTGAGTTTGTTGACTGGAAACCAGGTGGGATGAAGTAGGCACTGAGTGCAGAGGCAGAAACAAGCCAGTGCAGTCTCAGGGTGCGTCAGCAGAGGAAGAGCTTCCAGGTCAAAGGGGAGCGAACCACTCTATTGTGATTTGTCACCATATTGCATTCAGTTCTGATGACACATTTTTAATATTATATTTTAAACTTAATTTTAGAAATAAGAATTAAATTCACATGATTCAAATAAAAAACCCCCACAAGGTCTGTCCAGAAAGTATCCAACCATGTAATATGAAAAACAGAGACATTTATTGAAGAAGATACAAGAAACACTGTACACAGGACAATGATGCCTCATTCCCCTTCAAAATAGGCACCTTGGGACCTCACACAGTTCTCCCAATCACTGTCAGCTGCCCCATCATATTTTCCTGAATCTCATTGATGGTCAAATTTCTTCCCTTTCAAAGAAGATTTTAGTTTTGGGAAAAGCCAGAAGTCGCAGGGCACCAAATCTGGGCTGTAGCGGGGGTGAGTCACCTGGGTGATCTGATGTTTTTCCAAAAACCTCTGCACGAGATGCAACGCGTGAGCAGGCACGTTTTTGTGACGAAACTGCTAATCACCAGTTGCCCATGGCTGCAGCCTTCTGAATCATCTGAATAGTTTCCACGGAGGAATGTTTAAGCTTATTGCAAAATCTGATGCAGATTTGTTGCTCTACTCAGTTATTTTGAATGTGACAGCCACACAGTACACATGCTCACTTAAGGGTGTCTACCACCCCCACTGACTAGTACAATGAGGTCGTCGTTGTTCACACATGTGCACTCCAGTCCACTCTCCTTGGCTGCCAGGCTCCATCGATGTTGTGCAAACCATTCTTGTTATATTAACAATGGCTGGACTTTTTCCAGACAGACCTCATATAAACAGGTAAATGGTGACACCCCCGTCCCCCCGATCCATCCCCACTCAGTGCATTCTGTAATTATTGCTCTTAGTTTCTTGAATAGTCTCTGGATTTCTTTTAAGCTTATATAAGAAGCTGTGTTTTTTTTTCTTTTAACAATTCAGTTTTATTGTATTTTTCCATTACTATTTACTCCCTATACCTTCTTCCACCTCCATAAAGACATGCTGTAAAAATTTCCCCTTTATACATTAAAGGTGGAATGTTGCATGTACTATTCTTTTTTTTTTTTATTAAAGTTTTCATTTATTCACTTTTAGAGAGCAGGAAAGGAGAGAGAGCAGAAGAGAGGGAGAGAACCATCAAGATACTTTGATCGGTTGGTTGCCTCTCATGCACCCCCAACTGGGGACCTGGCCCACAACCCAGGCATGTGCCCTGACTGGGAATTGAACCAGCGACCCTTTGGTTCACAGGTTGGCACTCAATCCATTGAGCTACATCTGCCTATATGTGCTATTTTGCAAACTGGCTACTTTATTCGTTTTCCCTGCTGTGTCATGCATCTAACATCATCCACAGCATCTACTAACATTTTGCATCTGTGACAAGACCTGTGATAAGACCTTTCCTTGCAGTTTTTCAATCCCCATTGAATCCTCCCAGCAACTGTACATGGTAGGAACTATTTTTAATCCCTAATTTGTAGCTAAGGAAACTTGAATGAGAAAATAAATGATTTCCCTAAAGTTTCAGAGCAGGCAAGTGGCAGAACCAGGATTCGAACCTGGGAAATTGGATTCCGGAGTACCTGCCCTTAACTACAAGTCCAGAGCTCTGACACTTGTGCCTGGCCCTATTCTGGGGGGTAGGTCTGCCCTTGAAGATTGTGGGGCCCAGAGCAAAAGTGCAGGTAGATGCTCATGTGCCTTATGTTGAAATAGTTACAAGTGATAAATCAATAGTTTGTCTATAAACTGCTTATATATCATATAAATAGCTAACTTAGCTATAAATCAAGTTAACAAACTGTCATAAAATATCTATCTTCTCATCATTCAAATACGTCTTCATAATAACAAATTCAAAATATAATTGACAAAACTGAAAATCAGTAGAAAGCAGACTATTTTTGATTCCTAAATATAAATTGCTTTGTTGATGAGCCAGTGATATTTGGATGAGTAGTAAAATAAAAATATGCATAATTCACTATTTATGTATTTACTTCATATCATTTATTTTCTTGCCTTTTGAGCGAATTTGGGCTAATATTTTCACATAATTTATGTTCCATTTATAGTAGTAATCTACTTTTAAAAATAAAATGTAGTTAAAATGTATGACATTTAAATATATTTTCATCAAATTCATACATAAAGGTAAATGTTAAAAATGTAAACATTAAAAACAATTTATTTTGTTTTTAAAATTTTTTTTACTAAATCAGGGGTCAACAAACTAAGGCCCAGGGGCTAGTTAGCTGTTTTTGTGAATGAAGTTTCACTAAAACACCTACTCATTTGCGTATCATCCAATGGAGGCTGAGTAGTTGTAACAGACTGAACAGCCCACAGAGCCAAAAGTTTTCACTCTTTGGCCCTTGAGAAAATGTTTGCTGACCCACATTCTGAATCATTCACAATTATCTATTTAAAATTGAAGGTGAAATGCAAATTATAATATGTCAAAATATTGAAATTATTTAAGTGAAGTTGAACTATTTGTATGTTTGAGAATTGAATTAAATCTTATTAAATATTTGTATTCAAAACTTTTTGCAGTTCCAGAGTCCCATACCTGTCTAGTTGCAAGGTAAAGAATTGGCATCACGCTTCGTGTGTAAGTATATCCAGACCTGGGTATATTCAGATTTAAGATACATATCAGTTGTCATCTATTGCAAAGTGTTCCTCAGCGACTCTTGCGCAATCTTGGGACTATACCACAGTCATTCATGAGAAGTGCTAGAACCACTTGGAGGGACACAAAAAGGAGCGAGAAAGCTACTCAGCATTTCTGGAAAATGATGCATGGAATGCAAGGGTGCATTCCTGCCATGTGAGAGGAAAGATTTCACAGGTTATTTAATTTGTCTTTTCTCTTACCCAAGTGTGTCTGTTCCTTATATCCTCCCTGCACAGTGTCCAACCTTGGCACTGGCAAAACCCACAGACCTTCATGGTATGTTTCTGGGGTCCGGGTGGTCAGACATGAGAGCAGATATTCAGGGTTGGGGCCACCCTGGGCCAGGGCTGTGGGCCAGATCCTGAGTGACAGAGGCACTCGAGTATTTGTTAATAAATTTGTGTGTGTCTGTCAAGCCTGTGATGGGGGCCAGTGTCAGGTTGAATGTGGTAGGTTTGCAGATTTCAGGACTGCGAGGCAGGGAATGATTATTCTGGGGAAGTATCTTTTTTTCTCTGCCTTGTCCTTGCCCTTTGTCTCTCCTTCCCCTTCCTCTTTCTTCTTTTTTTGTCCCTACCCTTCCTGGAGGGGCATCATAGAGACACTTACCCCATCCTGCCGCAGCAGGCTGGAACCGGCCCCAGGGGCTGGACATTCCACAGAGAACACTTCTGACCCAGTGGCAGTCAGGAGGTTCTAACAGTGAGGCCGGCCTGACACTAGACTGGGCAGCTGGCAGAGGAGGTGGGCCTCCTGACCCTGGAGGTGCTCAGTCATGGGTTCATGGTGCTAGAGAATTTCTGTGTTGGGTAGAGAGTTGGGCTAGAGAAAGATTCTTTGATTCTGATGCTCATTTTAATCTGTGAGATATCATCCATTCCAGCCTTAATCTGGGTTCTGAGTTAAGAGTGGGAGTGGGGATGGTGGTGGGGGATGGTGGTGTGGGTGGTTTGAGACTTGCAGGTTAGCCAGCTGCAGACCAAAATGGCCAATGATAACCCTGAGGATTGAGGTTTCCATCAAGGTCCTGGGTAGAATTGCCCCAGCCTCCCCTCTCTGCAGGGTTTCCTGAGAAGCCACTTACTTTCCTAATCAAACCTGCTCGCATTATATGTGCCCTGACCGGGAATTGAACCACAATCTTTTGGTGTATGGGCTGATGCTCCAACCAACTGAGCCACCTCACCAGGGCAAACCTGTTCCATTATTAATGCTCTGAAGCTCATTAACGGGAGGCAGCCTCAGAGTCAAAGATGGATACAAGCCCCAGTACTGCTACTTACTAGCTTTGTGAACTTGGGCAAGGCATTTAAATGCTTTGCAACTCAGTTTCTTTATCTGCCAGCAGAAATAGAAATACACTCTTTGCCATATAAATTTATTGGGTGGGGCAAGGGAGGAATGGGTCTGAATGTGGTCCTGTCAATCAAAGAGTATCTCCCCCTGCCCCCACTGGCTACCCAGGGGAATCCCACAGTTGATAAGAAGCAAGCCCCCTCCCACTCAGAAAGTCAAAGAGAAGATATAGTTCTCCACTCCCTGGCACACAGGGAGTACCAATGATCTAGACTCAACTCTATGCTCTTGCCTGGGTCTTTGAACCCTGAGGAAGTAACACACAGACCCCTTGCCCTGCCAGGGAGAGTTAGAGGCTTCTAAGGTAGTGGTGGTGGAAGAGGGGTCTGGAGTTCAGTTTTTGTGGTACCAGGGATGGCAACTATGAACGTTTAATTACAGCAGCCCAGCTGATGGATACGGTACATGGTTGGGTGCCTTCTCAGCATTTATTTTCTCCTTTTTACTTCTTAAAAGAACCACGAGTTTATTCAGAGATCCATTCCCTCCCCACATGGCTCGTGTGCCTTAGGGAAAGCTGATCCCACCCCAGGTCTAAACTTGAGAAATCTCATCTCTCTTGCCAGGGATTGGTTCAGTACTCCAGACATAAGCCAATCAGCTTAAGAAATTCCTCTAACCATGGTTATTGGTCAGTGCTGGGTGCAGGGCTTAGGTCGGACCAATCAGACTAAATGCAAGGATTTCAATTCCATGACTAGGGAAGAGGCTCATTGGACTTGAACACCAAGAATATTGCCAACACTCCAAGAAGCTCCTGTGTGTACCTTTTCCATTGATGACACCCTCCTTCCCTCATAGAAATAGCTACCATCCTGACTTTTAAGATAATATTTTTCATGCTTTTCATTGGATTCATTCCTAAACCACATAAATTGAAGGGTATGGGGGGATAAATGTGATGGAAGGAGACTTGGCTTGGGGTGATGAACACACAATACAATATACAGATGATGTATTATAGAATTGTACACGTGAAAACCATACATTTTCATTAACCAACCTCACCCAATAAATTCAATAAAAAAGTAAATACATATAAATTTGTTTTGTATATATTGACATATTCATACATTTTAAAAGAAGTTGAATTGTACTAAACGTACCCTTTTGTACTCACTGTTTGCTCAACATTACATTTGTAAGTTTCGTCTGTGTTGTTCCACACAGCTTTACTCTGTCCGTGTCCCTTGCTGCGTAGTCCTCCACGCATGACTATATCCAGTCGACTGTATGAGGTTTTAGCTGTTTCTAATGCTCTGGTTTAACAAGAAACCTGCTGTGGACATTCATTGCTTATGACTCTTGGTGCAGATATACACGAAAGTTTCTAGCTGTGCTTATATTTAACTTTACCAGAAAATGCCAAACTGGTCACCAAAGCGTCTGTGCCAATACAGGAGAGTTCCTGTAGCTCCACATCCTCAGAGCATACACACATTACCGTGTCAGAATTTGGTTGTCTTTACGGCACGGCATGTATGGTGTGGTGTGGCATGCTAGGATATGGATGTGTGTATGGTGTTTATGGTCCGTGATTTCAAGCTGCATCTTCCTGATCATCGATGGCATTGTGCATCTTTTCATATGTTTATTAGTCATTTGGATTTCCTCTTTCATGAAATGCCTAGGGAAAGTATTGTTCATTTTCTGTTGGGTTGTCTGTCATTAATATAATTTTGATTTTACTTTTGGGGGTCTATGAGCTGTGAAACCTCACTCTGCAAACTGTCTTTCTGCTCTCTCAAGAACAGAAGTTCTTAATTTTAATGTAGTCAAGATTATTAACATTTTCCTTTATGATGTGTATTTTTCGTGAGTGTGTTTAAGAATGTCTTCTATAAACTGTTAAGTTCATGAAAGCTAAAACTGTTCTAGTTTAAAGACACACGATAACTCTAAAAAATTTTTTTCTTCTCTGTCTTGACATCTTGAAGACATTATCCTATACAATCTGCTAACAGTGTTGTCTCTGACACTAGGCTTTTACCCCACCTGAAACTGATTTTTGCATATGGTGTGAGGTAGGGGTTTACTCCCCCCAACCCCTGCATAAGAATGGTCAGCCGTCCCGGCACCCTCTGCTGCAGTCTGCCCTTCCGTCCTCTGCAATCTGCCTCAAGTGTCCCTAAAAGCGAGAGCCTATTTCTGGGCTTTCGCTTCTGTTCCTTTGGTCTATTGGTCTATCCCTGAGCCAACACCATGCTTTCTTAGTTACACTGTACTACGGATTTATAATAATCTTTCTATTTCATCGACCAAATTTTCCCACACTGTGGGAAAAAATTTAAGTGCCCTGATTATTCTTGGCTTTTTGCATTTCCATATAAAGTTTAGAATTAGCTCATCAAATTCCACAAAAGAAAAAAAGCAGCTGGGATTTTTATTAGGCTTGCATTGAATCTATAAATCAAGTTGGAGAGACTGTTGAGTTTGCTGGCCCACAAACATGATATATTTCTGCTTTAATTGAAGTCTTTTTTTTTTTTTTTAAAAAGCAACATTATTTTAAAGTATGATTGACATACAGTAAACTGCATATATTTAAAGTGTACAGTTTGATGAGTTTTGACATCTTTAACACCCACAAAACCAGCTCTGCAAACAAGATAATGAACAAATCCATCAGCTGCAAAGTTTTCTTCATTCCCCTTGGTGATCCCTCCTCCCCAGCCCTCCCCCCGCTCCCCTCCACAGTGATGTTGAGCTGTTTTCATGTGCTTATTTTCCATCTGTAGATCTTGTTTGGTGAAGTGTCTGTTCAAATCTTTTGCTCATTTTTAACTGAGTTTTCTTATTATTGAGTTTTGAGAATTATTTATATAGTCACACACCATTTAACGACGGGAATACAGTCTGAGAAATGTGCCATTAGGCAATTTTGTCCTTGTGCAAACAACACTGACTGCACTTACACAAACCCAGATGGCGCAGCTCACTACACACCTAGACGACGTGGTGCAGCCCATGGTCCTAGGCCCTAGCATGCTGCTCTGGGAAACAGCTCGAGATCCACTCGAGCAGAAGAGAAAACGATGCGATCCGAGAGGATGTGTGAGGTTGCTGCCGGCATAACGTGGCATACTGTTTAACCATTGCTATTCTTAAATTCTCACCCAAGGATGTGTTTATAGATTTGAGAGAGAGAAGGGAAGAGAGAGAAACATTGATCATTTGCCTCCCATATGCGCCCCAATGGAGGATGGAACGCACAACCTAGGTATGTGTCCCGACTGGGGATCAAACCTGAAACCTTTTGGTGTATGGAACGACCCTCCAACCAACTGAGCCACCCAGCCAGGGCCAGCTTACTGTTTTAATAGAAAACTTTTCTTCATAAGTAGAAAGAATATATGCTGAAATCACAATGTGTAATACAGTAAATACATAAGCCAGTAACAGTTATTTACTATCATCAAGTGTTAATGCGCCCTGCAAATTGTCTGTGCTACGCTTTTGCCCGGCTGCACGTGCAGCAGGTGCATTGGCAGCAGCCTGACCGTCCAGGCGGGACCACGTTCTGGGCTGTGACACTGCGACCTCTGTGAGGTCACCCAGCAGTAACGCTTTTTCAGCTCTTTTGTAATCTCATGGGACCGTGTTCATATATGCATGCACGGTCTGTTGCCGAGTGAAACGTGGTTGTGTAGCGCGTGACTTTCTGAACGCCGCTCCTTTATCAGAAGGAGTAAGTCCTCGCTCAGCGTCAGCCACAGGCTCTTGGAAACGGTGACTTTAAGCCAAACATCCTTTCTGCATTTCTCTGGGCTCATTGATATAAAACTAAGAGCTAAGTTCCTACAGTTTGTCTCTGTAGGTCACAAAAACATCACCAAACTTCTAAATAAAGACCCAAAACACTTACAGTATTAAACATTGAAATAAACGTGAGCTCTCCATACATTTAAGAAGGATTAATCAAGACGAGTAATCACTTATTTTCCAGCTCGCTTACTCCAGGCCACGCACATTTGGGGGTGGCCAGGTGTTACCTGCAGCTCCGGGTACAAGATGGGACCCACCCCCAGACAGGACACATTTCCATCACCGGGCACACTCACACACGCACACTCACTCAGACTCACCTAACTAACCTGCTAGCTTTGGGATGCGGGAGGGTGGACACCTGACTACCTGGAGAAAACCCCCACGGACTTGGGAGGAAGCAAAAACTCCCCATCGACAGTGGCCCGACAGGAATCCGTGCCCCCCTGCCCCCCATCAATGTTGTAAGGAAACAGCATTGAATGAAATGAGGCTCTTCGAGGACCTGCGGTGTTTGCTTGTTGAAGATTGCCCGGTCCCACCCCCGCCCCCAGTCCGCAGTTTGTCTTTTCATTCTCCTAACAGTATCTTATGAAGAGCTAAAGTTTTAATTTTGGTGAAGTCCAATTTATCGATTTGTTCTTTCCGTCATCATAACTATAAACTTTGCCCAGCCCAAGGTCACAAAGCTTTTTATCTGTGTTCTCTTTCCTGTGGTTTTGAATTTTATATTTAGGTCTGTGAGCCATTTTGAGTTAACTTTTGTATATGATGCTAGGTAGGGATCAAATAAACCTGGTATATTTCTGCTTTTATCTTTTAAAATGTATTTCAGTACAGATTTAGAACAATGCCACCTTCTGTTTTATTCCAAGTCATTTAGTATTTCTTGGATGCTCTTGTAAATAGTATTTTTATTCTGTTGGTGGCTAGTATTTAGAAACACAAATGACTTTACACATTAATTTTGTATCAAGCGAGACTGTCAACCTTTCTTATAAATTTAAATTTATCTAGATCCTTTTGGACTTTTAAAAAGCATTTTTCTGTTAAATTTTTTTTTAATTACGTTTTACATTCAGTAGTACTTTGTACTGGTTTCAGGCGTGCAGCACTGTGGTTAGACTACCGTACACTTTACACAGCGCTCCCCCCGATACTTCAGATACTGCCTGGTCCCACACACAGTTGTTACAGGGCCACTGACTGCATTCCCTGTGCTGCGCTTTACAGCCCCGTGACTATCTTGTAACTGCCAATCTGTGCTTCTCCGTCCCCCAACACCCATTCGCCTCTTTTGGACTTGCTATGCACAAAATTTATATTATCTACAAATAACGATAGTTTTGTTTTCCTTTACCAATTCTTTTTGCATAAAATTCATAATTGTTATATTTTCTCGGTGAATTGAATTTTTTATTGTTATGAAGTTACCCTCTTTGTCTTTTGTAATGTATTTTTTGACTTAATGTCTATTTTGTTTGATATTAGCAAAATAACTATAATAGCACAATATACATAAACTTTCTTTTGGTTAGTGCTTATGTGGCATGTCTTTCCATCCTGCACTCATCCTTTGTGTCTGTCTTATGTATGTTGCACAGAGTTGAATTTTTAAATGCAGGTTGATAATTGGATTAACTACACGATCAATATAATATATAGCTTTGGGTTTAAATTTACTCCCTTTTGCTATTTGCCCTGCCTGTTCCATATTGCTTTTTCTTTCCTTTCTTGCCTTCTTTTGGAATAATTGTTTCTATAAAAAACTCAATTCCACTGTTTAAAAACTTCTTTTTCCATCGTTTTAGCGATCACCCCAGAAAGTACAGTATGTGTTCTTAACCTATGACAGTCAGAAGCTATTCAGTACCTTTGCCTTCCTCCCGAACAACACAAAATTCTTATGTCAGTTTGACTTCACCGATCCCTTCCCAGTATAGATGCTATTGTTGCACGTATTTTAATTCTCTATATTTTGTGTGTCTCTGTGTTCAAGCTGACGTTAATAGCAAGAGTCCAGTCAGTTAAACAGAAATTACTGTAGGTGTGTCAAGCAGAAGCTTTCACTGGGAAATTTGGTTACAAAATTGTTGGAAGGCCTAGAGGAGCAAAACTGGGAGTAGAAAACGTTACCCACAGTGAGAAGCCGCAGGAAATGGGGCCGCCACTCAGGGAGCCAGGCTCCTCCGGCCCGCGACTCGGCACTGCTGCGTGTGCCTGCCGCCTCTGCCAGAGCCGGATGGCCTCCCCATCTCCGTCACCGCAAAGCCTCTCGAGAGTGCTTCTCGCTGTCACACCTGAATTAGCATCCTGCTGGCGTAGGGGTCCGAGTGGCGTGGCCGCTAGCCTTCTAACCCTGTAACGCAAGACAAGAACAGAGCTAGTGACTGGCGCGTCCTACCCAGAACATCTCAAGGCGTTAACTTAGTGTTTCGTATAGTCCATGCTCATTTAGAACGATCCTGTGTTTACTACTTTATTTGCTCTTCATTGTTTTTCTCAAACTTTCCAATCAAGATCATTTTCCTTCTGTTGGTACAGATCACAGAATTTCCTTGAAAACCTGCTGGTATTAATTTTATTCATCTAAGGATGCTTCCTTATAGTCTCATTCTGGAACCATAGTTTCGTGGTTAGAACCATAGACCATTCTAGACGGACAGTTTCTCTCTCTCGGCACATGGAAGATACTCTTCTACTGCCTTCTGGTTTCCATCGAGGCTGTCGAGGAGCCCACTCTCAGGTGGTATGTCTTCTCTTGGCCTGCTTTTCACGTCTTCTTTCTGTCTTTGGTGTTCTGAAGCTTCACTAAAGGTGTCTTGGTGTGGTGGCTCCTGAGCTTGGGATTCACTGGGATCACGGGATCTGAGTGTTGATGATTTACAACAGTTCTGAGAATTTCCCAGACATTATTTCTTGTAATATTTCCTCCTCCCCTGCATTAGTTTCCTGAGGGTCTCATACCAAATTGTCACAAACTGGGTGGCTTACCACAACAGAAATTTACTCTCTCAGTTCTGGGGGTCAGAAGGCTGAAATCTGGGACGCGTTCCCTCTGGGGACTTGGTGGCTTGTTTACTTGGTGGGGGGGGGGAGAGAGAGAGAGAGAGAGAGAGAGAGAGAGAGAGTGTGTGTGTGTGTGTGTGTGTGTGTGTGTATGTGTGTTTCTTCCAAGTCACTTATTTTCCTGAGAATTTTTCGCGGCGTGAGTTGAGGGTCCCTCCAGAGGCGATTTGCTCTACAGGAAGGAGGTGCTACCAAACTAGGACCCTTTAAGTCAGCCTCTGTTTGAGGTTGCTCTGCGCTTTGTCTCCTGGAGTCAGAGGGGCCAAGCGGGGTGTGTTGGTAGCGGGGATCTCTCCCTCCTTTTAGGCTCACCATGGGGTGAGACACTTGCCATTTGACCCACTGGGTAGGCCAGGCCTCGGAGCTCAGGGGTGGCCTAGATCCCGGGCAGAATGAAGCCAGCTCTTGGAGATCCATCCTGAGGCTCCTCCCCCAACCCCGCCCCAATCTCTTTTCTACTTGGAAAGCACCTAACCAGCAGGAGACCACATTTGCCTTCCTTTTACATTTGTTTCGTTAAATGTCATTTATTTTCATTGCTTAATACATGAATACAAGTCCGAATTTTACAGATAAACTCCCCCTTGACTGCCACTCCAATTTCGCTTCCTTCTCCGAGGATAACAGGGGTTCTGTTATCAGTCGGATATATTTTCCCAAATCCTTTCTATGACTTTATATACATGATCATGTATATATAGTTGCTTTGTCTAATTTGTTAAGTATAAATGATATGCTGTACATATCGGTTTGCAAATTGCTTTAAAAAATAAATCCATTTTAGAGATCATTCCCATCCATGTAATTATCTTCATTCTTTTTTTATTGAGTTATACTTGACATACAACATTATACTGGTTTCAGGTGTACAACATAATCAACGTTTGTATGTTGAAATGGTCACCACTATAAATCTAGTTAACATCTAGTACCATATGTAATTACAACAATTTTTCTTGTGATGAGAACTTTTAAGATGAACTTACTCTCCTAGCAATTCTCAAATATGCAATTAAGTAATATATATTTATGTATGTGCATGTATATATATAAAATAGTCACCCATGCTATGCATTGCATCCCCAGGGCTTACCTTAGTTTATAACTGCAAGTTTGTGCCTTTGGACCACCTTCAGCCCACTGTCCCCACCCATCACCCCTGCCTCTGGTGACTACCAATCTGCTTTCTTTATCTCTGAGCTTGTTTGGGGGTTGTTGTTTTGTGTTTTTAGATTCCACATATAAGTGAGATCATTCGGTGTTTGCTTTTCTGTCTGACTCATTTCACTTAGTATAAAACCCTCAAGTTCCACATTGTTGTAAATGACAAGATTTTCTTTTTTTTTTTTTTTTTTATGACTCATGTTCTTCTGTGTGTGAACCACATCTTCTCTACCCATTCACCTGCTGACAGACACCTAGGCTGTTTCTGTGTCTTGGCTGTTATGAATAATGCTTCAATGAACATGGGCGTGCAGATCTCTTTTGAGTTAGTGTTTTGCTAGATCATATGGTACTTCTATTTTTAATTTCGTGCGGAACCCCCATACTGTCCTCATTTTTGTTAGTACTGCAGAGAATTCTTTGATGTGGGTGAGGCTGTTAGAGTCCATCCAATGGTCCCTTTGTTGATGAGCAGGCAGGCTGTTCCCAGTGAGCATCCCCAGCACACCACTGTGAGTTTGGGAGGCTACCTTCTACCTTGCTTTGCTTTGCTCTCTTGCCTCCCTCCCCTTCCTTTGTCGGCTCTGAGGCTGGACAGATGGGCAGCCACATCCAGCGACAAATGCTTTGGTGCTTCCTTCCTAGATCAAAGTGCTGATCATTCTGGCCTTCAGAATATCCACATTACTAAAGTTAGTATACATAGTTCTGGAGCCCTCTGTTGGGCAACAAAGTCCAGAGTCTGACCACGACCGCTTCTCTGGCTGGATCCCCCAGGGTGCCCAACTCTGGGGGAGGCACTGCAGCATGGAGCTGGACTATGTGATTTAGGCCCCCGCCCAGTCAGCCACGTGGCTACAGACATCTCCCTGGTCATAGTTTACATGCATCATACTCCTACCAGAGTAGATCCTTTTTCTGCCCAGCGCAATAAATTTCCTTTTCTCTCATAAAAGGAAGTTAGAGTTGTCACTTCCATATTTAGCAGCTGAGGGGAGTTGGCCCACAGTGCCGGGGCGGAGGGGATGTGGGAGGGAAAGACAGACAGCAGAGAACTAGCAGTTATCTCCCAGCAGCTGAGTGGAGACTGGGAGGGAGGCCCATATTCTTCTGAAAAGAACCTTTTATCACTCAGTTGGGACCGTCAGTCAGGAGTCAGAAAGTTGCGCAAAGGATGGGAGTGCCTGCCAGGTGCTATGTGAATATGGCTGGCTAGCTAGGGTGGGATGCCCCGCTATGTTCTCTGCAGGGGGACACCCCACTAACATGACCAAGGTCACACGTCTGCTTCCATGAGGAAAGCATCAAACTTGGAGTCTGGAGATCTGGGTTTGAATCTGTGAGACTCCAAGACTCAGTTTCCACATCTGTAAAATGGGGGTAGCAACACCTCCCCTTTCTAAAGTGTTGCTGGGATGGTCAAATGAGATCTGTTATGTTAAAAAAAAAAAAAAAAAAAAAACTAGCAGAGTGTCTGTGTGTCATACAATAGAACTAGCATCTCTTCATCTGTAACACAGCCAACATGAGGTAATGCTGGAAGGATGGGAGCCCCAGGGGATTGAGAGTACTAAAGGAGAAGCAGAGAGAATTGGCCAGGGGAGGGAAGGGCCCTCAGCCCAGTGCTTGGGTGAAGCCCTGACTTTGTTCTTCTCCCTTTGTTCTAACTCAGGGCTCACCAGGCAGCCTCTGGTTGCTAATTTGTTTTCCTATTGACTTCGGTCTGGGCCAAGGGACAGGAGCCACCTCCTGGATGTTAGGCAAGTTCACACGTTGGTTGTTTATTGTTGATCTTAACTCTGCGGAGGTCTCATTAGCCTCTTTTTGCCAATGAGAAAGCAGAATCTCAGAGATGCTAGGAGGCTCGTTCAAGGCTGCTATGCTGGGAAGTGTGAGGACTCCAGGGTCTGTCTGACTCCAGCTTCCCATATCCCCAACTCCACACTTCCTCCCAGCCTCATGCCCTGGGCTCACACATGTAGGCTTGACCCTGGAAAGGCATGTCCCATTGTAGGCTTCTGAGTAGGCAGTGGACTCTTAACTTTGGGGAGTTGTTCCTTCTTTCCCTCCTTCTAGCCTGAGCCCCACCTCCACCCCCCCACCCCAACCCCCAGTGACTTGGGAAAACTGAGCTCCTGAATCACTCAGACTTGAGCCAGTGTGACTCAGCAGCCCCAATGGAGAGGGCCCCTGAGAACCGACTGCCACCCACAGACATTGCTTCACATGGATAGTCTTTCTTAACAGCTCTGAACCCTGCCAGCTGAGGGGGTCAGGGAGCCTGCCAAGTCGGCCAGGGCTGGAGGGTGGATGGTGGCCAAGCCCACTGCTGGGGTTTGCATGGCTGCCACAAGTAGGGTGACCAACTTGTTCCAATTTTCCCAGGAAGGCCCTTAGCCCCAGGAAAATCCTAATGGTTGGTCCCTCTATCTGCAAGTCCCTAAGCACAGTCTTTGCATTGATAGAGAAAGTGGACAGGCAAAGGGGCAGCTCCATTTGCCCTGTCAACCCACCCTCTGAGCTGGACACTTGGCAGGAGTAGGCACCTGTTGCTCAGCTTGCTCCAGCAAGCCGTTAATAGGCTCAGAACATGTGACCATCCGTCACGTTGGGCTCCACCTGCAGCAGTGTGGCTGGGTCCATGGCACTAAGGGAATAACTGTTCTAGGAGAAAGCAGACTGGATTTTATTTTCAGCTTTCTTTTCCTTTTCAATGACTATCCACTCTGCCTGCTTGACCAGTGCTCTGCCTATTTCTGTCTGGGCCCCTGCTAGTTTTCTCTTGCCACCAAGAGGTCATGTCTGGCCTGGCTTTTAGGAGCAGTATGTTTTATGGTGAGTATGTGCCTGGGATTTGAGGGATCAGCGTGACTTGGCCCTGCTCCTTCAGCCTCTGACAGTGGGGAGATTAATGCGTGGAGCACTGAGGGGCATGCTAAGGAATGGCCAGGTGGAGAACTCACTCTACTGGCCACTGCTGGCCGCTCAGATGCCGAGAAGCCTGGCAGCTGTAGCCGGGGTCTGACTTGGGAGGTTCGGACAGTTGACGTGGGAGGCAGAATGATGGCCCCCAAAGATGTCCACCTCCTACTCCCCAGAACCTGTGAGTGTTACCTTCCACTGTAAATGGACTTGGCGGGTCTGACGAAGTTAAGGATCTTGACATGCGACATTGCCCTGGATTATCTGGGTGGGCTCGATGGAATCACAGGGTCCTTATAAGAGGGAGAAACGAGGTCAGAGACAGGAAAAGGTGACGTGACACTAGAACAAAGATTGGAGTGGTGCAGCTGCAAGTCAAGGAGTGCCAGCAGCATCTAGGAGCTGGAAGAGTCAGGAACATACTCTCGCCTGGAGCCTCCAGAGGGAGCCAGCCGAGTCTAACGCCTTGATCTGAGCCCACTAAAACACACTTTATACTCTGACCTCCAAACAGGAAGGTCATCTGTGTCGTTTTAATCCACTAAGTTTGTGGTAATTTGTCACAGCAGCCACAGGACACTCATACCAGTGTGGTTTACAAAATGTACAGTCACTGATACTCAAGTTCTGAGAAAGCAGGGGCTTCCCTTTGCTCGGTGAGGTGGGACACGCAGGACTTAGTACAGGGCCTGACACAGCAGAATGGTCAGGGCCAGGGCACCTTCTGCCCATCACCGGGTTGTGCGCATTTTCACCCTCCCACTCCTTTCTCCCTTCCTCCCTCCTCCCTTCCTTCCTTCTGTACTTACTTCCACATTCTCTGTGCACTGTTCTGAGCCAGGCCCTGGTATAGAGGAAAAGGCCCTACTTTGAAGGGACATACCCCAGTGACACCTGGCTGGACACCACAAGCATCTGGGGCATCTACTTAAATCTCTGACCCCTGGACCTGAGCCAGACTCCGCAAGTCAAACTCTGGGGGTGGGGGTGGAGGCTGGGGTTGAACACTTTAAATGAAATTCTTGAGATGATTCTGATGCAACAGCTTTACAGATGAGGGCTGAGAACCACAGCTGTCTCGCATGAAGCATGAGGTGGGCTGATGTACAAAGAGAAGGGAATAACCCACCTGCGTGAGTGGAGCAGGCCAGGGCCACTGCTCAGAAACAGGACCTCATGGAGGAGATGACTGAGACAGGTTTTGAGGGACGTGTAGGAGTTTTCCAGGAGGAGTTTGGGTGGGATTAGGATAGGTAGGCATTTTAGGTCAAGGAAACAGTTTTTTGCAAAGATATGGAGGCAGGAAACAGACACAGTTAGGAATCTGTAATTTAGTGTGGTTGATGGGGCAGGCAGGGGGGAAGGGCTGGAGCCCGGTCAGCAGGTCACAAGGAGGGTCTGCACTTGATCCAGCAGAGGTGCGGTGTCCAGACTGAGATATTCTCTCCAGTGGCCCACCTGCTTTATGGTCCCTGGTGCTTTCTACCCCTAGTAGTCCTGTCTTTTCCTTAGCTCCCACCCACGTTGGCAGCACTAGTTTCTCTTCCTGGGGTACCCCTGACCTCTTCTTTCCTCTTATTTGCACAACGTCATGTGGATTTTAAAGCCTGCCTGTATTTCCACCATGTATTCTCACAGTCACGTTGCTGGTACACTCACTTGACAGATGAGAAACTGAGGCTCAGAAAGGGAGAGTGATTAATTAGGGTCCCTCAGAAGACCAGGTGTAAAGCCCAGCCTGGAGCCAGGTGGCACGCCGCAGGCGGACGAGACCCTGTGCGCTGGCGTCTCCATACTGGCCTTCTACGGCTGCACCAAAGCAATAAACCAGGAAGTGCCTCCAGGCGTCAGGGAGGTGACTGGGACAGGTGGGCCCTTCCACCTCCCCTGCATCTCACAGATCCAATGCGACTTCTTGGCCAGTGGGCCAGTGGGTGGAGGCACCTGCGCTCAGTTAGGGCCACCTGGCGGGCCCAGCCCACCTCACTCAGGGTGGAGCCACTTTGACCGTGAGACAGCAGCCGGGTTGAGTGTGCCGGTGCCCTGCAGCCAACAGCGCCAACCTCCCCAGTGGTGTTTGACCTCAGCCCTGGTCTCTCAGCGCCTTCTCTCCTAGCAGCTCAACAGCACCTTCTGTCTTTGCCCTTCCTTGAGGACTCTTTTGTTCCTCTGTCATTTTTGTAGTTTCTCTGTTCTTTTCCCATCATTTTTTTCCCAAATGCTGTGACCCCAAAGGGACCTTATACTCTGCCAGCATCCAAGACCAGAGCAAATGGAGCCAGGGGAGGTGAGCCCACCTGGAGCCCATTCAATAGCAAGACACTTCCTGAGGGAACTGGGCGTATCGACACCATGGTAGGTGGTACAGAGAACCCACAAGGCTCGGGTTTGAACCCCAGCCCTGCTGCTAAGCTGTGGAACCTGCAGTTGATGACAGAACTCTGAGCCCTCATTTTCTTCTCTTTCAAATGGGGCCAACCTCATAACCCATTCCCCTGGAGGAAGCTGGGCTCTCCCATTTATCTGCCCGATGCCCGGCACATTGTAAGCATGAAGCCAATGTAGTCTCCTTCCCTCCTCCCTTCTAACGAACTACCCACACATGCATCCAGCTACTTTCTGCCAAGCTGGCAGAACTTCTAATCATCTAGTTTTTAATGATGTAATATCCAGCACTGCTGCTTAGGTAAAAGCCTCGTGACTGTGGTCAGGCCCCCTCCCTCTCTGAGCCTCACCTTGCTCACCTGTAAAACGGTGATAGTCGTCCTGGACCTGGCTGAGTTTTTGTAAGATTCAGATATGATGCAGCGGACCGATGGCTTTCATCCCTCATGTGGCTCTGCTTCCAGGCTACGGTGGCCCTCCCGGCCTGTCAGAGCCCTCCCCTGGAAACCCCTGTGCTGGGTGTCTCCAGGAGGAGCCTCACTTTCCTGTGACAGGCAGGGCTGTATGGGAGGAGTCTGGAAGCTCCCAGAGGCCATTTTCCTCCCCCATGTGGGAAGATGGGTCTTTGGTAAGAAGCAGGTCCACAGACTGAGCAGCAGACCGAGCTCCCAGACGAGGTCTGGCTCCGGTTACATGTGAGGCAAGCTCTGGTCCTGCCTCCTTACCCTTTGTACTTAATAATTATTATTCGGGACACTTTCCAGAGCAATTTTACCCTTTTGCCTAATCTAGTTCAAATTCTTTTTTTGAATTTTACACCCAAAGAGACTGACTAATCAGTTTTGTGTTATCATCCCTATTTCCAAGTGGGGAAACTGAGGCTTGCTCCAAGTCACTCAGGGAGTAAAAGCAGAGCTGGGATTTGGATGCAGAACCACCATAGCCTGAAGCCCGAGTCCTCCCCTCTGTTCCACACTGCCCCTTGGAAGCCATGGCGGGCTCCTGGGAGAAGCCCCTTTGTGTCTTTCCCCAACAGCAGGAGCCTGTCAGGGCAACAGAAATCATGCCAGGGTTTCCACAGAGGAAACTTGTTGTAAAGATTTGGTTGCATGGGGCAGAAAAAGAAACAAGGGAACACTGAGGAAAACCCGAAGAAAATAACTATAGAAAGTAGCTCTCACCTCTAGGGTGTGGGAAACAAAAGGGAAGAGGCTAGGGTACCAGGATCTAGGAACTCTGACACTGAGAAGGGGTGTCACCCAGCTCTGCAGGTGCAGTAGGGCTGCTTCTGGGGCATTGGGCCCAGAATCCAGGTTTGGGGCTCCATCTAGGTACGCTGCAGGAACGGACCTGCCAGTCTTAGAGGCAGGCTCTGGGAGCTGGAGGAACACCCTTGCCCTGCCCCAGCTCCCTCCTGTGCAAATTCCCACCTGCTGTGCCCAGGCCTTCTCCAAAGGCCTCGGTGAGCCTGGACAGCTGGCAAGGTGGTGTCCACAGAGAACTGGCCACTCCCCGGTCAGGGGGCAGGGGTGGGATTCACTGTGGCAATAGATAACTTCCTAACCTCTGCGAAGGTCATTCACAGGCTTGGCTGCTCCAACATGAGGACTGACTTCAAGCTTTGATGGGTGGGTGGCACTTCACTTTCATCCCACCCTGGGCTCCAGCCCTGCCCTGGCGCATCAGGCCCTGTCATTCCCCGGGCCAGACTCTGAGGCTGGTGCATCATCTGGTTCAGCAGCTGCCAGGCCCCTGGGCTACCTGAAGCTGTCGCCCTCTCTTCCCTGCCTTGCTTTTTCCTCTTACCACTCACTGTCCTGTCTGAAGTGGAAGAGAGAGGGTGGGAATTGGGCATGAGTTGTACTTTGCTCTGCTACTCCCTGACTGCAGCACCCTGGTGAGCTACTGTGCTTCTTAGAGAATATGAAAACCTGGCAACTTTATAGGCTCCCCTAATTCTTTATGTGATATATAGTTGTCTGCGTATCATATCCACACACATGACAGACCCCATGATGTACTATTATAATTGCTGAATTAAATAGTCACAGGTGTTTTTATAAAAACTAAAGGGAAACAGTCTTTTCTATTTACCCATAATTTGCCACTTTTCCTGTTTTTTCTTGAATATCTGAGCTTCTATTTGGTATTATTTCCCTCCATCTCAAGAACTTCCTTGGTTTGGGCGGATCTACTGGGGAGTCATTCTCTTAGTATTCATGAATCTGAAAATGTCTTTGTTTCAGTTTCATTTTTGAAAGATATTTTCACTGGATGTGAAATTCTGAGTTCACAAGGTCTTCTTCCCAGGACAGGCATGTGCCACATAAAATGTTTTGGTCCACAGTGGACGGTACGCAGGATGCTGGCCCCATAAGATGATAACAGAGCTGGAAAATTCCTGTCAGCTGACAATGTGACTGTCTTAACGTCATAGCGCCATGCGTCACTCACATCTTTGTGGTGACACTGTGGAAACCAGCCTGCGGCACCGCCAGGCATAGCAAAGTCCAGCGCATACAATTATGCACCATGCGCACCACTTGAAAATGATCATAAGCATCCATGTCACCGGTGTATGTATTTACTATACTTTTTATTGTTATTTCAAAGGATATTCCTTCTAGTTATAAACAAAGTTTGTTGTAAACAGTGTGCCGCCAGTAGCAGCTTCACGTATCTGGTATTTACTGCGTCTCTGATTGCATCACTTTTTCTTGTGTTTGCCTTGCTCTCGTGCTGTTTTCCACGGCACCGTGCTGTGTGAGCTTGTAGCCGAGGAGTGGTGGTCCGCGCCGTGGAGCCCCGGTGTGCGGCAGGCTGGACTGCCTAGGTCCGCGTGCGGGCACCCTGGGGTGTTGGCACAGCAATAACATTGCCTGGCGACACCTTCCTCGGAACGCATCCCTGCCAAGCTGCTGGTTACTGTGCTTCAAAGATGCCGCTGCACTGTCTCTTGGCCTCCTTTCTTTTCTGATGACAGATCAGGGATATTTATATCACTGTTCCCATGTATGTAATAGGTTGTTTTTCTTCTGACTGCTTTCAAAATACTCTCTTTGTGTTTGGTTTTTGGTAGTTTGATTGTACATCTAGGTGTGTATTTTGTATTGACTTTGCTTGGAGGGCTCACGAAGATTTTTGGATACATGAATTTATGTTTTTCACCAAATATGGGGTTATTTCTTCAAACATTTTTCTGCCCCATTCTCTCTCTCCTCCCCTCAGAGGAGAGTTGTGCGGGTGATGTGAGACCTGTCGCTGTGGTCCCACACGTCACTGAGCTCTATTCTCTTTTTCTTCGAATGTTTTGTTCATCACATTAGACACTTTCTAGGGACCTGTTCTTCAGCTCACTGACTCTTCTTCCAGCCATCTCCCATCTGCTTGTAAGTAGACCCTCGGCAGTTTTGTCCACTTCTGGTTACTTTCCAGTGCCTTTAGGCAGTTTTAACTTTGTTTTGAATCTTTTCCCAGAGTTCATAGCAGTTATTTGTGGTCCAGTAGGAGTTTCTCTGCCTTTGCAGGAAGGAGAAACCAGGGAAAGTTACTCCTGAGCTCCAGTTTCCTCATCTAGAAGGTGCTAATGTGCAATCGGCCTCAGGGCTGCGTCTGTGAACACCTAGCACTTGACACACAGCAGATGAATCTCCCGTCTGCCCCGCTCCTGGTCAGCCAAGCCTGAGATTCTGCTCCCACCTCTCCCTCCCACCGGGCAAAGGGGCAAAGCATGGGTGTGTGCTCTGGGGGAGGGCACTTGGCCCACCTGAGGCTCCTTAAATCAGGGTGAGAAGGGAATGTTTAAGGGCCTGTCTTGGGAGCACATTCCGGGCCCTGTTAGACTCCTTTCTCATCAAGACCTAAAAATACACCCTGGATGCTTCCTGGAAGGGCTGGTCGAGGTACCAGGGGCTTTTTCTGCCCTCCGTGCCTCCTGAGGAGTAAAGCAGGGAGAGGGAGACTGTTGTGCAGATAAGCAGATGTAGGGGGTGTGAGGTAAGGAGGAGAGGAGAAGGCACTGGGGGGCAAAGGGAAGAGAGAGCAGGTAGCCTTATTCGTTGGTCCCCTAAAAGCAGACATGAAGCACCATGACTGAGAAGCAGAAAGTTCTGGATTTGAGTCATGGCTCTGTTATTTCCTACCCGGGAGACCTAGAATGAGTCGGTGAGTTCTCTGAGCCTCGGTTTCCTCATCTGTAAAGCTGAAACAATAATATTTCAGAGCTTGGACTCTGGAGGTAGGCTGCCAGCTGTAAATCCTGGCTCCAACTCTTGTGAGCTGTGTGGTCAGGACAATTTACTTCACCTCCCTGTGCCTCAGTTTCCTCACCTGTAACAAAATGATCCTATTGGCAATGGTCAGCTCACAGGAATGTTGGTGGGCAGGAGGAGTTAATATCTCTAAAACACTCGGAGCAGTGTCCGACACTTTGTGAGTGCCGTTCAAGTGTCTGTTGTGAGATTTAAAGAAGATAAGGCACCAATCTCAGAGCGTAGGGGCTCACAAAGAGCTTCTTTCTCTCCACAGCCAGGCCTATGCTGAGGGTCTCTACAGCTATCTGGTGAAGTCCAGGATAAAGGCCCCCCCTGGTACGTACCAGAATGAGCCAGAGATGCTAGACTGTGAAGATGGCCCTAAGGACAGTCTTGGGCAAGGAATGTGGCCCCTGGGCCTCAGTTTCCTGAAGAACTTGTTTTGAGGATCAAATAAAACGATGGTCATAAAAGTGCTTTGCAGACAGTAAAAGTCCTGGAGTTTCGGGTGTATTACTGGCGCTTTCCCGTGACTGCCGCTCTGTGAGCAATAAACAGTATTCCTCTGGTTTTCCTGTATACCTGCAGGCCTCCAGTCTGTCCTCTTTCTTCTGAAAGTCTCCCCAAATTCCCTCAAGGCGCTCATCAACATCAATATCAGACACTTGAGGCCGCCAGGGCAGGGGTGTAGGGTCCTGGGACCCGCTATTGAGCCACTTGTTAGGACAGAAGCACCCTGAGTTCAACGGAGTCATGACAAGAAGGCCTCATTCAGTGTCTTGTGGACACTGAGATATGAGTCTAAAAGATACAGGTCTGAGGGGAACAGCTTTTTACCCCGTATCATCCAAAGGTCTTGGTGGAATGGCTCTTTCGATTTTTACCTGCAGCCTTCTTCTCCTGGGATTCATGCAGGACCCAGACTCTCCCTTCCCCTCTGACCTCTGTCCCCTGAGATTTGGTCTGGTCCCACTGGTCTATCGGGTCTGCAGCAGGAGCACAGCCCTGACTGAAGCTGGGACCGCAGGCCACTAGGATGAGGAGGAGCAGTGACACAGCCAAGGACAAGCCTGACACAGTCGTGGGCCATGTGTGTACAAAACACATGAACATACAAAGAAGCCCTGAAGACCTAAAGATGGAGAAAAATCACTGCAAATAATACTGCCATGAATATCTTTCTGTTCACGAATTTGTCTGGATCATTTTCCCTTAATTATATTGTTGATCCTGAAGTGTGGGATTACTGGGTCAAAATTATGAGCATTTTTAGCCCTGTCTAGAGAGCTCAGTTGGTTGGAGCATCATCCAGTACACCAAAAGGTTGTGGGTTCGATCTCCTGTTGGAGCATGTACAGGAGGCAGCTGATCCAGGTTTCTCTCTCTCTCTCTTTCTCTTCCCCACTCCCTTTCCCCCCCCCCTCTCTCTCTCTCTCTCAAATCAATAAACATATCCTCAGGTGAGGATTAAAAAATTGTGAACATTTTTAGGCTGTTAGTAGACATCACATGACTGCTTCCCCTGCAGTCCGGGGCAGCTGGCCCTCCCACCAGCAGTGGGGGTGTGTGGCATCTGACCACCT
The DNA here is from genome assembly GCA_004027475.1 of Anoura caudifer. Lineage (NCBI taxonomy): Eukaryota > Metazoa > Chordata > Mammalia > Chiroptera > Phyllostomidae > Anoura > Anoura caudifer. Next base: position 13,214 of record PVKU01008661.1, on the reverse strand, counting down.
CGGTGCCACCATTAAGCATAATGGCTCTTCCAGCTTTTGTTACTTTGTGAGATGAAAATGGCCTCTCACTCTCATTTGTAAACTCCTCCGAGCGAGTCTTCATTTTCCTCCCGGCTGCATTGTACACCCTCATGCGACTATGAGTAGAAGTGACCCTGATGACAGCCAGGGAGAGGAGGCCTGTGTCTTGGTGACATTTGTCTCCTGGTGCCTAGCAGGTCAGGGGTCCCCGAGGTCTGGTGTTGAAGATGATGACAGTGGGCCACTGAAGGAGAGAAAGACATGGAACAGACCGCATGATTTTACTTTTTCTGTGTATTTGCCCTTCTCTGGTTTCTGGCTTGATTTTTCCATCTGTATTATAGGTACTGTCAGTAAAGAAAAGAACTATTTAACTTGGCCAGGTTTAGGTTAAACCTTGGAAGGAACTTTCAGGGAATCTACTTAAAGGTCCTCAAGTTCTGAAACATGATACAGGAATGCTCTTGATGCGTAATTAGGTACATAAGTGATTTTAAAGGGAAAGGCTCTACCAAGCACTCCATCCCATTGTGTTACCTGCTCATTTTGAATGTCATCAATTGGCAAACACCTATTTTTTAGTTTTATAAACAGCACAGATCTCTACTTCACAGTGTTTTTTTAAAAACTACCAATATTACCATATAAGGATGTGATAACAGTAATAATAGCATAGCATTAAGAACTCACATTCACATACAGCATCTCAAGTCGGTCCTGGGCAGAGGGTGGGTGGTTCAAACCCATTACTCTGAATTTACAGACAGGGAAGCTGAAAACAGAGAGCTTTGGGGACTTGCCCAGGGACCCCCCAGCCGGGAAGAGTTACAGTCAGGGTTTAGACCCTAGTTTTCTCATTCTGACTTTAGTGTTTTGTTTTGTTTTTCCCTTTTTTGGAATCTACTCAACAGAGATGCCTCTGCCCTCTCTGCCTAGCCATTGGTCTGGTAATTTGTAGGAAGATGGATAGTCGAGGTACGGTCCCTTCGGAGGCAGGGAAGGGACTAGGTGTCCTTTAAAAGATGGTAACTGTGAAGCAGTCAAGCTCAGTCCCTGGAGGAGAGCCAGGTCTGTGGTTCTGGGATCTTTTCTCTCAGCTGGCTCACGTGGAGCAGGCAGAGGGCTCCTCCTCTTTCCCTGCCTCCCTCTGCTTCTGCCTGGTTCTACCTTCTGCCATACAATCTCCAGCATGACTACTTAGGTCCATCGTTCAATAAACATTTGAGTGCTAAATGCCAGGTCTTCTTCAAAACAGGGGAAAAACACTCAGCTCTATGGAAAAGAATAAGGCAGAAGCCTCAATTCTAGGAACTCAAGAGTGGAGGAGGCAAACTAAGTCAGTTTGCACTGGGAATGACAGAAAACCCAATTCCCGCTGGATTGAAGCAAAGGGGTGCGTGCAGGCTTAGGGCTAGCTGCCGGTACAGAGTGATGCTCAATTTCTCTCCATCTCTACTTGCTTTCTTTGTAGGGGGTCCATTTTCAGACAGTAGGTGGAGCAAAGAGGGAAGACAATTCTAGGTAAGAGGCCTTAAGTGTGGCTGGGATGCAAAGAGTAGAGAGGTGAGAGGCACTCGAAGTGGACATAGGCAGGGCCGATCACATGGGGCTTGAGCCCTCTGTGGCAGGAGAATGGCATGATTAGATTTGCATGTTTAAAGGATCAGTGGCTGTACAGGGAGAATAGCGTGGAGAGACTCCAAAGTGGATGGGGGAGGCCACTGCAGAGTCCCAGGCATGTGACAATGATATCCTGACTAGGAGGGAGAGGGAGAGGGAGAGAAGCGGGGCTTGAGAGACATTAAGGCAGTGAAAACAAGACATGATGATTGACAGGATGTTGTGAATGAGGGGAAGGAGGTGACAATTTTGACTCCAAGGTTTCTGGCTTCACTGAATGGGTGATGGAGCCTTTCACTGAGCCTAGGATGGTGGGACGTGAACCAGACTGGTGGGGGAAGAGCTTGGTCCTTGACGTAATAGCTTTGGGGCACCTGTGAGACACCCAAGAGGAGGTATTGAGTTTTTCCCTTTCCCCTTTTTCTTACTCACTTTGCTCAAAAATGGCCCAACGTGGCCACTACAACCCTTTCCCGCTCCAGTACTCAACATTGCCTGACTCTCTAAATTCACATTTTTGAGAGAGATTGCATCTGATTGGTCACTAGCCAGCCAATAGATTAGCTCCCGTTGGGTCAGGTGACAGGCTGTCATCCAATCACATATGACTGCAAAGAAGTGGTGAATCACACATATTTGTGAATCATAAACATAGCTGCCCAGGGCTGCCCTTTCAGCAGTAGCTAAGGGGAAGGAGGGCAATTCCTAAAAGAGAGGTTGCAACAGAGCAGCAATCCCAAACATTTCGATTACATCTTTAAAATGAGGAGTCAGCGAGGTGGGCTCTAAGGGCCTTTTAGCTCTCAAAGGTTTATGGGCCCACTTCTGTCTGTGAGAACAAAAAAGGACTGAGGGTCAGAATGCTGCCCATGGTGTGGCTCTCCTTTTGGGCTCCAGACAATGAGAAATGCCTCCCTACCCCACCTGTGCATTAACCTGGCACAGCACAGGTATTCTGGCCTTGGCAGGTGAGTAATCCCAGTTCTCAGCTCTTACTGGAATTCGTGACTTCTACCCTGGGGAGGACAATGACGGGAAAGCCAGTGCTGAACAGGAGAGCTAACTCGTGGCAAAATTTCCCCAGTGACTGAGCCTAGGGGTGACACCAACCCAGACCTGTGCTGAGTGCAACTGGGCTTCAGCATGTCCAGGCTCCCACCCCACCCATCACTCCTAGTTCCCGGAGACCTGAAGGCGTGGGCTGCCTGGCTCCTCAGTACTTCCCACCTGCAGTGCCAGCCCAGTCGGGGGACTTACAGGGCCATCCTTGTGGCTCAGGAGTCTTAGTCTTAGCACCTTCTCAGCCTGGCCACCAGATCCCTGTGTCACAGCACCTGCCTTTGTCCTGGGACAGAGCCCTCCGGGCACTCCAGTTTCTGCCTGACTTAGCCCATACCTGCCCTGAGCCTTGCTCCTCCAAGGGGAGGCCCGCTGAGCTGACTACTCTCCCTTACTCAGTTCTGAATAAGAACAGCACCCCAACCTCGTGTGCAAACATTTCCCAGACTTCTGCCTTTCCCTTCTGTGATGTTTTCATTTACAATAAGAAATATGTGCTTGGTCTTGGTCTTTTTTTTCTGGTATAGAGCTCCTAAAACACTTGAATTTTTTTAAATAATTAGAGGGTTGAAACTTTCAATTCCACCCTCTTGACTTGGGGAGGGAGAGGAGAGGGGAGAGGGGATGAAGTTTAAATCAGTTTCAATGACCAATGATTTAATCAATCATGCCTGTGTAATGAAACCTCCACAAAACCCAAAAGGATGGGATTTGGGGAGCTTCTAGTTTGGTGAACACTTGGAAATTCGGCAGAGAGTGGCATGAAATCTCTACATCATTTCCTCATACCCGGCCCTGTGCATCTCTTCCATTTGGCTGTTCCCGAGTTACCTTCTTTTATAGTAAACTGGTAATCTAGTAAGTAAAATATTTGTGTGAGTTCTATGAGCCAATGGAACAAATTAATTGAACTCAGGTGTAACTGAATGAAAGCTTGTACTACTGTCTGCATAGCAGCCAATAACTTGCGTGACAAGGAACTGAGGCAAGGACAGTGACTTTATTTGGAAAGCTAGCAAGCTGAGAAGGTGGTGGACCAGAGTCCTAAACAACCATCTTGAGAATGTACAGAATTCAGGCTTCTTACGCGTCAGGGGCAGAGCGAAACAGAAGGTCAAGAGGGGGCTGATGACCAGAGACATTTAGACACCAGAAATGACCCAAGGCAGGTGGTGAAATTCCTTGTTTTTGGTCAATAACTCTGGTTGCTGTGGTCCTAGTCACGATGTTCCTGTAAATCTTTTGATAAACATTATTTTGTACATACCTTCTTATCTCCTTAGGCACATAGTTTCGAGCAGGGAGGTTGTTTCAGTAATTCCTAGGCTCCAGGTTAGATTCCTTTAATGATAGCATATCTATGTGCAGGACCAAGGAGAAGTTGCTAGACGTGTTGGGAACCAAGCAGGCTCCAGCAGGGTGGGCTGATTATTCTATTCTGTTACACAGGAGAGGGGCGCTGGAACCTCCAATCTAAGCCAATTTGTCAGAAGCACAGGTGATAAACTGGGCTCTCCATTGGCATCTGAAGTTGGGAGTGGAGAGTGGGAAGACGTAGGCAGTCTTGTATAACTTAGCCCTTAACCTATCGAATCTGATGCTATTTCCAGGTCAATAGTGCCAGAACTGAGCCGAGTTATAGAACACTCAGCTGGTGTTGGAGAATTACTTGGTGGGGAGGAACACCCTGCTCCCAGACACACACACACACACTGGAATTGGGACTAGAATCATCTCAGTTTCCTATACAACAGGCAGTCTGCCTTCCTGCCAACCAACTAGATTCCTATGGATCTCCTCTTTAAAATGGACTTAATCCTTTCTCCACAGGGACAGTGGATCTCAAAGCAATGAGCAATAATCCTGAAAGTGTGGCCCCCAGATCAGCAACATCCATATCACCGGGGTCAGAAATGCGTATTTTGGGCTCCACCTGAACCAGAAGGCCTCGGGGGAGCCTGGCAATCAGTGTTTTCATCAGCCTCCCAGCACACTCGTGCTCGAGAAGCACTGCACTAAACCAGCTGCACTGGGACCTCAGGTGCGAATTGAGTCCAGTCCCCTGGGACAGCTTCCTTCCACCCCACAAAAAAACCAGGCCCTGCTTTCCTTGGACTGGATGTATTGACTTCCCAGTTTCATCACAACACAGGCCCATGAGCACTCACCTTTTCTCACTTTCCAAGAGACCACTGGGTTGCCTTTGTCCCGGTTAGTGGCTCAGAAAACCCCAGAATCTGGCAGATTGGCCGGGGCGATGCAATTGGGATGATTGGTTCCCAAAGCCAGGACACGTGAATCTGTTCCAAGCAAAGCTTCTCAGTGGGAGATAGTGGTGTCTCTGAAAAAGTTATTTTCATCTTTTTGTTTTACAGAAATTGATCTCAGAGAGCCAGCAGTGTGTTGCCTAAAGTCTCCTGTGCAACACAGCAGAGCGCAGAGACCAGTCCGATAGCTTCTAGACCGGCGTTCTTTTCAAAACACCAGGGCCTCTGGACTCGCACATGCACGTAAGTCCCTGGGGAGCCTGCCAGCATGCAGATTCTGGTTCGGTAGGGCTGAGGTGGGGGTCCACGGCTCTGCATTCCAATAGGCTCCCAGGGGGTGCAGGGCTGCTGGTCCAGGACCACACTTTGAGTAGCGAGGGTCTAACCACATGGTTCATACTCATCCCTCCTCCCCATTGATTCTTGATACACTCCCAGCTGAGGAGAGCCAACTTTTGCAGAAAAGAAATGATTCCTCACTTGTGGTTAAGTCACAGGGAACAAAAGCCATGAATTGAAAGCAGTGGAGTTGGTGAGGTTTGATGAACTACAAAATCCCTTTGTTTCCCCAAATTCCACGTTCAGCCAATGCTACTAGAAAAATCTGTTGATTCTGGTCCTCTTCCACTGACACCCCTTCCTGTCCCCTGCTCCCAACAGCCCCCTCATAGCACAGTGCAGTCCTTGCACTGGGTCTCGCAGGCCCAGCACCACAGGAAGCTCTCACCATGGCAACGGACAGCCCCTGTGCCAAGCGCATTCATTAGAAGAGCTGGAAAGAAAAGAGCCAAGCTCTTCCTGACCCGACCTTTCCTGGAGGGACTCTGGGGACTGCAAAAGAGTCTCTCCACCTCAACCCCAGTCAAAGAGCCCAGGGACTTTCATAGAATCTTAGTGAGAGAAGGAATTTGGGGGCTTAACCTGAGCTTCTCATTTTCCATATAATGCCAGGGAGAGTGCATAACTTGCCCAAAGCCACACTGATGGTTAGGAGCAGGCCGGGGGTGGGGATCCCAGTCTCCGGGCTCCCAGCACGGGCTCTGCCCACTGGAGGAAGCTCCTTGCAGGTCAGTGCTGTGAACTGAATTGTGTCCCCCCTGTATGTTGAAGCCCTAACCTCCAATGTGACTGTATCTGGAGATAGTTAGGGTCTCTAGGAGGTAATTAAGAATAAATAAGGTCCTATTTAGGGTAGAGCCCTAATCCCACAGGACTGTGGCCTTATAAGAAGAGAAAAATAAATCTCTCTCTCTCTCTTCCTGCCATCTAAGGACATAGTAAGAAGGCAGCTGCCTACAAACCAGGAAGAGAGCTCTCCCCAGATCCTGACCATGCACCTTGATCTTGGACTCTCAGCCTTCAGGACTATAACAAATTTCTGTTTTCTTAAGCCACGCAGTCTGTGATATTTTGTCATAGCAGCCCAAGCAGACTAAGATGGCCTTTGAGTCAGTCACATTGTCATTCAGCATCCGTGGTGGGACCCAGATGTCCTCACATGGGGCTTTGGGAACTTGTCATAAAAAACACCACTTATTCCTGGCCCAGTGGGCAGTGAATTAATTGTCTTTCTCCACCCTCAAGAATGAATCTGTTTGGCTTGACCATGTTAGGTTGACCTGGGTCGGTGAAGGCAGGTTGTACTGGTGCAGATGAGGGCGAAGATTAGGGCTCTCAAGGAACAGCGGGAGAGTATGAGAGCCCCAGTCCCACCTCCCCACACCTCATGACCACTGCCCTCCCACCTTTACCTTCCACAGGCCCCTCGCTCCGGCCTCATGAGCACCTCATAGTGTCCCGAGTGTGCCCTGTTCTCCATTCCTCTCCTCCTTCCCGCATGCTGTCCACGCTGTCTGGACCACTCCCTCCTCCTCTGCTCCCCTGGCAAACCCTCAGCCTTTCTCCCAGACCCAGCCCAGTGATCTCCTCCTCCATGAAGCCCCCTTCACTCATGCTCCTGGACTCTCATTCATTCATCCACTTGTAAACTCACACACAACAACTGAAAACACACATGCTAGCTTCTTGGTTACAAAAAATAGAAAAAAACTCTGGCTAATTTAAACAGAAAAGGACCTTATTAAAAAGATATTGGGTCACATCCAGAATGATCGGAGAATTGGGGAGCCAGGCTCTGGTGCCCTGCAGCACCTTTGAAACAAGGTCCAGGCACTGTGGGTGCCATGCCTGCTCTGCCAGCCCCCTCTGGCAGTGGCCCCTGGACGATGCCCCTGGTGCTGCTGCCCCCCCCCATCTCCAGTGCCAGAGACACTTCAGATCACTTCTCTAGCTCCTTCCTTCCTGTGGCCCCGGCTCTCATTCAGACCCTGGCCAGTGGGTCCAGTTGGCAGAGCCTGGGTCACATGCTGGTGTCCTGCCTCTAGAATGGGAGGTGGGCTCCTGGCTTCACCAAAACCCATCAGGGAGATAATTCCCCAAGTTACAGAAGGGGAGTCAGATGCTGGGTGGCGAATGTCATAAGGGATGTTTCCTAGATGGAGTCTTTAATTCTTGTTATTCGCAGTAGTTTTGCCCTAAGAAGACACTGAATTAACAAACACTGAACCCATTTCTCCTAGGGGAAATACAGGCTCAAGTGTATTTCTTGCAGGCCTCTGGTCCCAACATTTTTTTTGACACACCCATACACAATCTTGTTTTGTGTGTGTTTCTATTTAGAGACACCACATTGAATGTATATGTGGTTGGTTTGTTAGCATTGGGCTTGGGGTGACAGCGCCATGACTGGTGCCTGACTAGAGCTCATCTGACACACGTCTTGTCCAGAAGGCACATCACAGCCACCTTGTACTTGGGGACACTGGACAGCGCTTCAGCACCACACTTGGGGGCCATTTAAAATGGTGGAATCACCCCCCAAAGCACAGAAATGCAGAAAGTCTGTTACTGGATCAACTGTGAAAAGGATGCTTGTTTCCAGTGTAAGAGCTGAAACGAGAAGTCAGAGCGTCACCTCATTTAACCTCAGCTGGGAATGTGCGCGCCGGGCAGCTCGAATTTCCCGCCTCCCTTGGCATGGCCACGGAAGACCGTGGAAGCCCACAAGAATCGATTTGGGGCTTAGAAAGAACTTTTAGCAAGTGGGCCAGTTTGAAAATATGGAATCTGTGAGTAATAAGGACTGACTGTATAAATATATAACATACATATACTTAGAAGCACCATTTTATTACATATAAAATGTTTTCCATATGTACATCCATGCCGGTGCCTCTTGCTATGGTGAGGTTTCTCCTCCGGGGAGGGTGTCGCAATTTCCGGGCACAGACGATACCTGGGCCAGAATGACAGCAGTCTCTGTGCAGCATCGTCCAGATCGAGTTTTACTTGCCCCCTTAGGAAGACGACAAGCTTGAGAGCAAGGCATTGTGGGGAGCAAGGAGTTTGTCTCAGTTCCTCTGGCCCAGGCAGCACCTGGCACGGAGGACCCTGTCATCGCGTTCTCCGGGGCAGGGGGCATGCCAGGGGACGTCGTCCCTGCTCTGGGGCTGAGGGCAGACGTAACACGGAGGAAGCAAAGAGCCTGAATATTACCCCTTGTAGTCCCAGGGGATTTTTATTAAGCATGCAGAGTCCCCTGTCTGGGATAAAAAAATAATGTATAAATAGGTATGGAGGCCCTGAGGACCTCAAGCTGGTGGCTGTTTATCCATCCTTTGTATCTGTAGGGTGGTCTATCTTTCATTGGTAAGTCAGAGCTGGCCTGGCTCCCCAGAGGGCTTGTAAGAAATGCAGACCAGATATAGAGAAAGAAGTGATGTTTTCTGCAGAAATCTGAGTATAGTGAAAGTGCATGTTCACTTCTGTTACACGTTAATCCAACAAACATTTGGATCTTTGAGCGCCGGCTATGCCCCAAGCTCTGTGCTAGATGCTGGGGACTGCATCAGTAAGTGGGGTGAGATCTGAGTCTTGTTCTTAAAGACCCTTCCACCCTGGCACAAGTGGCAGGCAGTGGTCAAGTTCAGGGGAGGGAGGTGGAACTCGGTCATTCACTCTGGGGCCAGCTCTGTACTGGCATTGTGGGGCTGCAGCAAGAAGCAGCTCCCACAGGGCAGGGCAGGACTGTCCCCGCCCTGTAGGAGCTCACGGTTCCAGGAGGGGGGCATGGGTGAGAAAAGGGTTCAGATAATCATATGACCATCTGCGGACAGCAGAGCAAGGTATTGTGGGATTTCAGAGGCCAAAGGGCCCACTTTTGAGTGGGGAGCCAGTGGGGTGTGCGTCAGACAGACTTCCGGGAAGAGAGGCCGGAATGGTCCAGGGTCCCTCTGAGGTTCAGGACCTGGGGAGCGCGAGGGGTGAAGACAGCATGGCAGGGTGAAGCCACATCAGTTAAAGCTGTCATGCCTTTGGTTGCGGCCTTTTTTTTTTTTTTAAAGAGAAGCGGGTACAGATACTTTTGGATTTAAATCCCCTTAGGAAGGAGCAAGTTTTATCTGGGAGAGTACCTACCTGAACATGCCTCTGGGCAAGAAGGGTCTCGGAGACCGGCAGGCTGAGGGGCAGGACTGTTGGGCCACCAGTTCAGCAGGCCTGGGCTATGTTTTCCAGGGGTGTTACCCAGTTAGTTGTCTGAGAGAGTTGTTCCTAAGTGAACTGAAAAGAAAAAAACCCTTTCCTTCATGCAGAAGTATGAGCCCTCCCTTACCAATGCCATTTGCTCCCGTCAGCCCAGTGGTCTCTGGCCTGTACTGTGGGCCCAAGTAACCCACCTACCCTGCTCAGAGCCCTCGCTGGGCAGAAGGAGGGGGAGAGGGAAGATGATGTTCCTGAGACAGATTCTGGCTATGACAAGGTGTCTCCCATCCTCATGCTCAGAAAAGGGAGAAAATGCCCAAAATGACAGAGGGAAAAAATGAATTTTTGTGTAGCAGAGAAATAAAAGCCTCTTGTTGAAGTAAATCAAGTCATTGAGTAAGTGTTCAGTTCCAAAGTCCTTGGGAGTCACTGGAAGCCAGTGAGTTGTCTCTCCAGGGGACTGACTAGGAACGGATCAGAAGGCATTTCTCACCTCCTGGGCCATCATATGGGCATTCCAGCCAGAGGGGTGGAGTGCAGATGCGAGGAATGTGTGCTGGCCTGAGAGTTTACAAAAATATTCCTAGCCATTAGCTCATCTGATTGTCCCCATAGCTCCTGGGAGGTAGGAATGTCAGCGATAGTCATTATGTTCAGCGGATGATTAAATGGATGCTCAGAGGGAGAAATGACTCATCCACAGGCACCAGGCTAGCAAAATACCTGAGCCCAGACTCTCATGTCGGGGTTTTCTGGTGCACCAGCTGCCTCTTGGCAGGAGGGGAGGGGGGCAGGCACAGAGTGGTGGCATCCCCACCCAGTTCTCCAGATACACCGCACAATGTCAGCGTGAGTGCCATGGTCCCTACTTACGGACCAGGGGCAGGGCTCAGAGGGTGCGGCATCGGGCCCCAGGGGCCTAAGCTAAGTGCATCCTCAAGCTGGCCTGCCCCCAAGGGGACCGACCGTGGGCCAGCGGATGGATGTGCCCATCAGTCCCCTCAGGGAAGAGGTGACAAACCTGGAGCGTGCAGGCTGAGGGGCAGGGAGGTCAGGCTACAGGGGCCCAGAGTCAGGCCGGTCGGGCTGCAAGTACCATGTCACTTTGTTCTGAAAGTTCTGTGCTGTCCCCTGGGTTCTGGCAGCCCCTCCCTGAAACCTCCCCCGCCCCAACCCCGTCAAGTCCTGCAGAGCTACACTCCAGGACTTATAAGGGGGTGGCAGTCTGTCCACCCCAGGCAGCTGGTGTACCCAGCCTGTCCCTTGGCCCTCAGCCTGGCAGCTCCCCTGAGGACACACTGCCTGGTCTTACAGGGCACATGGTCTGGGGGCGAGAACATGGGCACCTTTACTGTGAGGGTACCCTAACCCCATGGCTGCCCCAGGGGGGATCCTTAAAATTAAAAACAAAAGTACATGAAAGAGCCAAGTCAGGTTGAGCCCTCCCTGGGCACCTGGCTTTGGCGACACAAAGACCTGGTCTTTGCCTTTAAGGACTTCAGAGTCTCCCATCTAAGGTCCTTGCTTAGGGAACACTTAGAAATGCCTGGGGCATCTGGGTTGTGCCACTGGCTGGGGCCACCAAGGGGGCTGGGGCCAGGAATATTACATATCCCATACCAAAGGGACAAGAAGGACATGGCCTGCGCTAACTGGCCGACATACCCTGGTTGAGAAACACTGGCAGGAGATCTGCATGGGCCTCCAGATAGCCCTCAGAGAAGCCTGGCGCCTCCCCGCCCTTTGCGATGTGGACCCTGAGGCTCAGGGAGGTGAAGGCATGAGAATGGAATCTGGTCTTTCCAGGCTCCAGAGTCGAAGGCCTTCCAAGATGCCTGTCCCAAGCCTCCAGGTAAAATGGGGCGATGACTGTGCTGATATATCTTCAGGAGGTCACTGGGCTCCTGGGTGAACACAACCCCGCAGCACCAATCCCCAGTGAACAGGAGGAGTTGTCGGAGAATTTCGGGAGACTCCGGAATGACTGTGGGAGGGGCAGGGCGGGCTGGGTGTTGCCATGGGCAAGAGTATAGGGAGGGAGGAAAGGAGGGAAATGGGTTTCTTTGGGCATTTTTGTGTTTCAAGCAGCAGCTCCCAGAGTCTTGATGGAGGCTGGTGGGGGCAGATGCGAGTCCCAGTGACCCACCACCCCGGGAACAGCCCTCTGAGAGAGCAGAGGAAAGATCAGAATCGTTCCTAGCTGACCCCCTCCGTGCGCCTTGCCGAGTCACAGCCTGCTCTCTCTGAGTCCCATGGTGTCAGCTGATAGGAGGGTGTGCAGGGAAGGAGGGAGGGAGGAAGGACCCCCATGCCCCCACACCACTGAGCTGCCCTGTCCTGGGAGGGTGTCCCTTAGTACCCTTCAGACACCAGCTCCTCCTGGACATCCCGGCTCCCCCAGGGGCCTAGGGGGAACAGTCTGTAACAGTTCCTAGGTTTAAACCTGAAACCTGATCAAATCCCCAGACTGCGCACCCAGTAAGACCAGGCAGTGTGTCCTCAGGGGAGCTGCCTCCTGGTGGAGCTGATGGAACCCCAGAAAGCAATGGACTCAGCTCTGGGCTGGCGGGAAGGCCACCAGGCTCTTCCATGATAGGCCGTGTGACCTTAGGCAGGGCGCTTACCCTCCCTGGAACCAAGGGAGGATGGTGTCTCATTCACTCATTTTTCCCTGCCTTTTTTCCTTCCTCTCTTTTTAGTGTTTTTAAAAATGAAGTATTTTCAGCATCCGAGTAACAAATACCGCTTGTCCACTTCCCAGCTCTGCCATTTTTTTAACATTTTATCATATTTGCTTCAGATAAAAAAAAAAAGAAAGAAAGAAAGAACAGCATTAACCTCACAAATGGCCTTGAGGCATCCCAGGAGTCCTCCCCGAAGTCATCTGGCTCCCTACCACCCTCTTGCCCTCTCCAGAGGAACCTGCCGTCCTGGATTTATCGTCATCATTCTACACCTCTGGTCCTTTCAAAGTGCGTGCACACCCGTCTGCCTCCACGACTGGTAGGGCTGGCTGCCTCGTTCAGCCCCACCTGATGCCTTTAGGACCAAATTGTTAGGGATGGGGGAAGAGAAGGAAAAGAAGGAAGGATTTCTTTTTTACTTTAAGAACTCTTTTTTATATGTTAAGGGCACTGACTCTTTGTCAATCACATATATTGCATTTATTTTTCCTAGTTTGATTATTTGTCACTTAATTTTAATTTGTTAATTTCAGTTTAAAATAACTTATTTCCATTTTAAGTAACTTACTTGTGCATGTTTATTTTAGAATAGTGATAAAACACAGAGAGGCCAAAGAAAAAGCAACCGCTGGTTGACTCAGCCCAACACAAGCCCGCCATGGTGTTAGTATCCTCCCAGACATTTTTTGGGATCTTTGGCATTGTTTATATTTTCCTTAGGGTTTGAAAAGGTTTATTAAGTACTTACAACATGTCAGTTGAGAGTGAAGAGTAGAGACACATGAAATCTTTGTCTCTGCTTTCCAGGAGTTTATCATCTAGTGTTACCGAGCAACAGTTGGTTCTCGAGACTGGCAAAACACTTCCAAAGTCTCGCTTTCTCGAACCTGAGGGGTCAGTCTTCCACGGGCAATTAAGATCCCGGACGAGCCCCCCAAAACTGTTACCGAGCAAACAGAAGGTCCATTATTGTCCGCCGCCTTATGGAAAGATGCCTCTCAAAGCCAGAGGTTTGTGAAAA
>PVKU01008660.1:0-71073 GCA_004027475.1 Anoura caudifer | reverse complement strand
GGGGGGGGGGGGGGGGGGGGGGGGGGGGGAGCGGAGGATGAATCAAAGATCAGTAAGGGTCATGGAGGTCACAGAATTAACTACATGACCTGAGTCAGGTTTTAGGAGTTCAGATGTCCCAGGGTCAGTGAGGATGATATCAAGCATTAACAGGACCATCACAAAGTCAGAGGACAGAGTGGGAGTCACAGGGATGAGGATCAATGAAGAGCAAAAGGAGAGAAGGGCTTCTGCCTCATACCTGCCCGTCCCCATCCTTGCCAGGCTCCTCCAGCCCTGACCGGCGCCTGGATAGCTGCTCTCGAAGGCTCAGGGTCTGGGAACAGGAAAGGGAGATCAGGGCCAAAAGATTAGTTCTTTCCCGCTGGCACCAGCCCTCTACGGAGAAAACCCTCCCCAGTCCTGCTGGCGGTACCCTTATACCCTGTGCTCTCGTTATGTCTCTCTTCAGCTGTCCGGCAGGGTGGGAGCCCAGCCTTCCTCTTGTCCCCTTTAGCCCTGACTTTTCCCAGGCAACCGCTTCCTCAGGAGCAGGTTCCTCCTGGTAGCCCTGGCCCCTGTTTCTCACCTTAGTCTTATTGTCACTAGGCATTTCTCCCCAGAACCCTCCTCAGGGAGTTCCTCCCTAGGAGCCCCACTGGCTGCCTCCATAGTCCATCCCCATTGGCCCTCTGCTCAAGTTCTGCCCCCAAAAGACTCTAGAGCCCAGAATCAACTGCACCCCCACTGGGAGTTCCTTAGTCCCTTCCTCCCCTTCTTGGCCCCACCTCTTGGTTGCTCATCTCCAGCTCCTCCTCTAGCACTGCCACCCGCTCCAGCGCCATCCGCAGCCGCTCCCGGACCTGGGGATGGGGCAGGACAAGAGTGAGATAGAGATCAGATCCAATGTAGGACATTTGGCCATAATGCAGCGCACCTCTGCACCGGGCCTGATAGGGCCACGTTAGAATTCCTCTATCTATAATGGATGCGCAGCCCCAACCTGCCACCAAAGAAGCCCCGCCCACTGGTAGCCTGACCCTAGTTCATTTTTCCATTCACAACCCGCCTGGTCTCAGTCTGCACAAGCCAGTCAATCAGAGTCAACTTTTTTCCCACTTAGGACATCCCCAACCAATTCGGAACAGCCGCCGCCGCTCACGGGTTTCCCTTCTGCACCCAGGATCGACCATTCTCATACCTTCTCATCCAGGGCCTTGTGGTGCTCGAAGAGGGATTTTAGAGCCTTCAGCACCTCCACCTCGGATGACACCCCGCCTGGGGACTGGGCCTGGCGCTTCACCACCGTCATGCGCAGTGACCTCTCGTGCCTGGACACCAGGCACTCCAGGTGTTCCAGTAGAAGCTACAGGGATAGGGCACCGGGCCAAAGAGACATGGAAAGAGAAGCAGGATAGAGGTAAAATGTGCTTCAGATAGGGAGGTTGGACACATGGAGAAAGACATCGAGAAAGGTGAAGCCAAGTAAAGGGGACAAGTCAGGAAAAGAGAAAGGGATATCCGAGGTAGGGGCGGGGCCAAGGAAAGAGTGGTACGGAAATAGAGATCGGTAGGAAGGAGGGGACCAGAGGACACCAGCCAAGAAGTGGGAGCAGGGAGAAGAGGGGAAAGCGAGGTGGAGAAGAAAGATGGGGGGCCCGCCAGCACCACTTAAGCCCCTCCCCCAAAGACCCTCACCCTTGTGTTGTTCCGCTCCGCCTTCAACTCCGCAATTTCTTCCTCCCGCTCCAGCAGCTGCTCCCGACATAAGTTCAGCTCCTTCGTCAGAGCCGCAAACTCCTGTCCAGATGTGGACAAGATGGAGACAATCAGATCAATCTTTTCCCATCTCCCTCATTGTACAGAACTTTGAAGTCCCCACCCCCTGCTAAGCCCCGCCCCTTCTAGCGGCTCAGGCCCAGCTCGTTACCCGCGAAGCCAGCCCCACTGACTCCTCCCCTCCAGGCGCCAAGTCCCGCCCCCTCCGGCCCTCCCTCTCCACGCCTACACTGTCCAAGGCCCCGCCCCGGCCCCGCCCAGACCTGAGGCAGCGCGATGCTGAGCTGTCGCTGCAGTGAGTCTTTCTCGTGTCCCAGCTCGCGCAGCCGCAGCTGCGCCGTAGCCAGTCCGTCCTGCGCCTCGCGCAGCGTCTCCAGCAGGCGCTCGCGCTCCGTGAGCATCGTGACCATGAGGCGCTCCAGCTCGCCGCCCGTCTCGTCCGGGCCCAGCGCCGAGCCCCGCCGGCCATCCTCGCTGATGGTGGGCATCACCTCGCACATCATGGCGGCGGTGCTGGCCTGCAGGTGCGGGGAAGGGGCAGGGGTCAGAGACCGGCCTCGTCAAGGCACAAACTGAGACATGGCCACTCTGATAATACATAAGGGAAACTGAGGCCAGACCACTCAGGTATTGCACAGAAGAAACTGAGGCCCTTGCGTTCGGATGCTGGCACAGGATAACCTGAAACCTATGGCTCTCAAGAAGTCAGTACCGCCTAGCTGGGTGAGAATATTTAGGGAAACCGAGGTCAGACTCCACCAGGCACTAGCAGCAAACCTAGGCCCGGTCTAGTCCAAGAAATGGAAGCCAGGAGACCCCGGCACTGCCTGACTAAAAGTGGAAAATTCAGTCTTGACCTATTCTGGCCCTGCTGAGAATCTCCCTCAACCCTCTGCCTGAATGAGAGAAAACAGGCCCAGCTGAGAACCATGACTTCAAGACTGGGGTCACAGAATTAGGTCACTGCTGGTATGTGGTTACCTGCTATCCAGCTCAACTCCCCTCTCCTTCAATTTCTCATCTGGACCTCAGCTCCAGAAGAATCTAAAGACCCACTCCACATGGGAGTGGGGAGAAGCATGGCAGGGGGCAGGGCAGGCTAGCCACCTCCCACAATACAGGTGTCCAGGATCCAGCTCTCTCCTTCCTCAGATCTCAAGAATCCTGCAGTCCCTTCCTCCAGACTCAGAAGGCTGAGCCTCCAGCCTCCTCCTTCCCAATCCCAGGAGTCAGCGATATCACCTGCTCTTCCCCTGGGACCTGAGTCTGGGGTTTAAACCTCCAACCTTAGACTCAGAAATCCAGCCTTCAGACCCCTTCACCCCAGAACTTGTCAGTGTAGGCTCCCAGGACCCAGGAGTTTGGGTGCACAAGTTGTGGGCGGAAATGAATTGAGTTCTCCTGTGCCTCTCCCTCGCACACAGCAGGTTGGACAGGTCCAGCTGGCCCAGCCGAAAGCAGGAGGGACTTTTACTCCTTTCCTTTTCTCTCTTCCGGCCAGGGCATAACCGGTTCTGCGAGTAGATCTTTC
Organism: Anoura caudifer; assembly: GCA_004027475.1. Taxonomy (NCBI): domain Eukaryota; kingdom Metazoa; phylum Chordata; class Mammalia; order Chiroptera; family Phyllostomidae; genus Anoura; species Anoura caudifer. The sequence continues at coordinate 67,784 of PVKU01008660.1, read as the reverse complement.
TCAGCCCCACCTAATGTTCAGATTGTGTCCAAAGCCTGGGACTGGGAACTTGGACTCCTGTGTGGAAAGGAGAGGACTGAGAGCCCTGGGACCCGGGAAAAGAGGCAGCTGGGTCCCCTGGGTCTTTGAACAGGTGCATCTGAGAATCTAGACAGCTGTATCACAGTGCTCAGAGGCCAGATTCAGGAATGTGTTTACAAGAGGGCAGGCCAGCCTTAGGCCCGGAACCACCATAGTATCTAAAATCCAGAACTTACTCAGGACATGCAACACAGGATGTTTTAGGGAGGCTGTGCTAGAACTTTGAATTCCCTGACAAAGATATGAAACACAGCAAGGCTGGGCAAAATATAAAAAGCCGCTGACATGTAGACTCAGTGCAGAGTGTGAAAATGGACGCATGCTTCCACATTTCCCATGTGAGTTGGGTAAGAGCTGCACATAGGGCATATTCTGGAAGCCAGGTCTGCAACTGTGAGCCAGCCAACAGCAATTGGTAAGTTCAAGAGCAACTGGGTGACCTCAGAATGATACCTAAGAATATACCTAATGCAATGCACAACAGACCTAGTCAGGAGACATAATCTAGGACTCAAAACCTACCAGGGATAAAGATACAACATAGAGTACAGCAGTAGTTGCATTCTTGGTTTTATCACATGTCTAGATGTTGCTAGAACTCAGAACAAAAAAGATATGCTCTAGAATTCAGAATGTGCCCTGGAGGTGGAGAAAACCTAGAAAGTAGCAAGGAGTTTGCCTGGAACTTAGTCATGCCTGCAGGAAGATGTAGAAGGATGCATGCTGGGAATGGAGAATTTACTGGCATAAGGACTGAGCTGGTAAAGGCGAGATGTTGTGTTCTGGAAATGAGGACATTTCTAGGCCGAAGACTCTAGAAGAGGGGAGAGCCCAGAGCATGCTTAGAATGCTGAAGTGGCAGATAGAGGAGGAAGCCCACAATCTACCAGGGGACAAGTTCTAAACTAACATCACATTAAGGAAAAGGTAAACAGAGACAGTGGGAATGGATGGGCCAAGAACCTGGAACCTGAGGAAGGAAGAAGGAAGGTAGAACATTTTGGTGGGAATCCTGTAGATTTAAGACTGTGGAATTGGATGGAGCCCAAAGCAGGAAAGTGCACTGTAGAATTGATAGTGCAATTCAGAGAAAGAGAACAGCACATAATTGGAAGACACACATTCTAGAACTTAGAATGCTCCTGGGAACAGAACGTAAAACAATGCCAAGGATATGGCTGTAACCTAGAACACACCTAAAATGAAATTTTAGCAGGGGATAAGCTAAGATTGGTGTCTAAAAATTTAGAGCATGCCTGAGGAGATGGCGGGATCAGAATTTGGCTAGAATTTAGCATCTAGCCTGGAACTTAGAGTACACCTTGGGTGAAGATGAAATGGAGATGTCGACTGGGCATGTCCCTGGATCTAGAAGGATTCTAAAATGTGGAGCATTGCAAGGGTAATATTTAACTGGAAATGTGGGAGACAGCGAGTAGGTTCTGGATCGTCTAACGAGCCTAGGTCACAGAACACATTTGGAGGAAAGCATGTGTGTTTGGCATGTGAGTGCAGCTGGAGGGAGAGTGTGTACTCAGAGGAGAGGGCATCATGGTATGGGCCTTGGAAAGCAATGGAGTGCTGGAAATAGCTCCAGAAGCTAGGTCTCGGAGGAGAAAATAGAGTCCCGGGAGCCCAGCAGCTGGGATGAAATGGGGATGAGGCAGGAGTTTGTCAAGGCCACTGGGAGATGTCGGATTGATAAGGGGACCGTGAGGCTGTGGGGACCTAGGTTCCTAACGGTAACAGATGAGGAGCCAGATACCTAGGGCAGGAGGAGGGCAGAGCTGGGAGGTCTGGATTCCTGATTCCTTGTGGGAGGGGGATAAAGGACACGGGTTTGGGAGGGAGAGCTGGGGCAGACGACCTCCATATAGGCTGGTGACCAGTACAGAAGCTAGGTTCTGAACGCCTGGGTCCCTGAGGGGATGCAGGACTGGACTGGCATCTAGGTCTCCGGGGGCAGCGCTGGGGGGTGGGGGTGGGGGCGGGAAATGCCAAAGAATTGCATTAACAATCGCATTCTGAGTCCCTGAAACGGAGAGAGTCATGGCGCCTGAATCCCTAAGGGGCAGATGCTGGGATACTAGGAGGCTGGGTATATTTGCCTGAGGAGTACAGGGGCTGTTGAACTGGGGGTCTAAAGGGGGCAAAGACTGGGAACCCGGATCCCCGGATGCTCAGGTCCCTAAGGTGGACAGGGCAGGAACATTCGGAAGCTCTGACTCCTCAGGAAGGTGCTGGGGTCCCGGAAGCCTGAGATGCTGAGGACTGGGTGGAGAGCTTGGCCAGCGGAACCCTGATGTCCCGGAGCCCGGGTCAGGGAGGGCCCGGGTATCCCCGGGTCAAAGGCGCGGAGGGGGGATCCCCGCGCCGCCGGCGCCCCCTCTCTGGCGGCGGCAGCAGCAGGAGGTGGGGGAGGCGAGGCTGCCGAGCGCGCTGACCATGGACAGCTCCAGAGCGGGCCTGTGTCCAGGGCGGCCGCGGAGCCGGCCTGGACTGAGGGACGAAACCGGTTCCCAAGCTGGAGGGCTGGAAATCGGTGCGCGAGTGGGGGACTATGTACAGACGCGACGGGGGACGGGCGACCCTCGCCGGGAGAGTGTGACACAGCCGCGGCCGTGTCTGGAGGTCTCGGGACTGAGCCGAGGAGGAGGATCTAGATCCAGAGGGGTTCCCAGGGTGGAACTGAAATCCAGGCTCCTGGGCCCTGGAGGCGGCGCAAGGCGACAGTACGCCTGGGATTCTAGGGTTCGGTTGGGGACTCCGAGAGCCGGGAGGGGCACGCCTGACTCTCTGGGGTTCGGCTGTGAAATCTGGGCTGCGGGGTCCCCAGGGATGAAGAAGGGAATCCAGGATCTCGGGCAGGCGGGGGAAGCTCGGCGAGGGGTCCCCGGGGTGGGCGCTGCCTGGCAGGCCGGGCCGGGCTCTTACCTACCTGGTCCGCGGCGGCTGCGGGCGGAGCTGGGCTGCAGGAGGGACGTGGGGTGGGGTGGGGGGACCGGGCGGGGCCCCTGGCGGCGGCCGGGGCCCGGATCTGTAGCTCCGGAGCCCTGTCTCCGCCGCTCGCGCGGGCTCCGCGTCTCTCGCTCCGGCTTGGGCGCTGGGGACCCCCCCCTCCCTTTCACAGTCTTCCAGCCCTCTACCTCCTAAAATAGCCCCCTACTCCTGTCACAGTTAAGCCTCCCCCCACGAGGCCGCAGCCGCCAGATCAAGGGGTGCCCACCAGCGCCCCCCAAAATCCCACCTTCCCCCCAAAAAATTTCCTCCTCCCTCCCCCCAACAGGCTCCCGGGCGGTCGTGGCCCCTTTAACAGGAGACTGACAGACGGCTCTGAGTGACCAATGGGAGACAGCGTCGGCACCGGCAGGAGGCTAAACCCCGCCTCCGCACGGGCTGGGAGGGGTCGCGCGGGCGGAGAGCGGGAGGCCGGGCTCAAGACAGGTCGGCCAATAGGGGTGCGGCGTGAGGCAGCTGGGGCGGGAGGCGGAGCCCGGCAGGGAGATGATGTCACCTGGAGCGAGTGGCGCGCGGCGTGGAACGCGAGTCTCGACCCCGGTTCCCGGCGGCGACGCGCGCCGGCCCTCGCGCCGCACGGGACAGGAGGGGCTGGGTGGGCGGCGAGGTGGGAGTAAAGGTTGTATTTTAAGGTGGGGGCGACTCCCGGAGACGCGCTTGGGTTGAACGTGGGGTGAATGCCGGGTCAGCAAGTGCGCCTTATTCTGCACTCTGCGCCTGTCTCGGGAACTGCACGCGGCACCCCCACCCACGCAGGGCTCCCCCGGCGGACAAGATTAATGGTTTGCTCCGCCCTGCCTACAGAGAGACACCCACTGGCTCCCGCAGCGTTTCAGGACTCTTGGGTAGGACCAGCTACAGAAGGGGCTTGGCCTCCACCCTCAGAGTCTCTTAAAATTAGAGGCTGCTGTCTTCAGGTTTGAATTCGCACTCAAACCCAGGCTGGGTCTCAGCCTACGTCCGTCTTTGGACTTGTCCCTAGGAAGTTGGCCGGCTTCCACCTTCAGACCTGGGGAAAAGTCTCCATGTCAGCTCTCCAACTCTGCAAAGGGCTTCTTCAGGGCCTGGTCTCAACCTGAGTTCTTCTCCCTCCCTCACTCCCTCCCCCACATCCCAAGACCCAGAACAGACACACAAACACTCAGTGAGGTTCAAAGATCTTTAAATAAGGAGCAGGTGACAATAAATACTGTACAGGAGATGGGGCGAGCAGGAGGGTCCAGATCTGTGGCTTCAGCCTCTAGACTCCAAGGACCTGCAAGGAGGGTGGAAAGAAGGGACCCAGGCTCAGGGTAAGGGACCTGGGGATGGATGGGTAGGAACTAGGGCTGGGATTCCAGAACCTAGGGCTCAGGGAAATGGGTTGAGGAATTCCAAGGAGAGTAGTTTCCAGATCTTGAATGGGAGTCAGCTGAGTCCCCAAGGGTTTTAGCCAGAGTGGCTTGGGGGCGAGAGTCTGTGTCAGGGGTCAAGGGTCAGACTCTCAGGAGAGGAGCCATGCCTGGGGGTGGCAATCAAGGTTTCAGCAATCATTGGCCTGCTTTGGGAGTCTGGGGATAGGGCAGGTAGTGGAGGCCCCAGGGGAGTGGCGGCAGCCAAAAGCTCACGAGTAGCTCTGGTGCTGCTGGCGCCTGCGGGCAGAGCGCATCTTCTCGAAGCGGGCTTCCATCTCCTCCAGCACTCGAGGTGTGTAGCGCACCACCAGCTTCACAGAGCCCTGGGCCGCCTTCAGCAGCTCCACAGCCTTCTCGTGCTGCTCACCCTCCACACTCTGCAGGACGGTGCACAGACAGCTGGGCCTGGGGCCTGACGCCCTCACCCGGTTCCACCCCGGAAACAGGACCGTTAATGACCTGTCACCAGCCCTGAGGTGCCGAACCTCTGTCCTCATGAGACAGGAACTCTTGGCTCAGTGTGCTCCCTCCAAATTTTCTAGGTTCCCCATGTGAAAGACAAGCTCCATGAGCCCTTGGTCACTGAGTAGACCTCCGGGACCACCTTTATCCCCTCCTTCCCCAGCTACTCCCTGGCCCCATCGCTCCTGCCCTGACTCCCCCTTCTTTGTCCCTACCACCCTGGCCCCAGCTCAGGCCTCATCCTCTCCCCAGTGGACTTCGATGTAGCCTCCTCCCTGGTCTTCAGTCTCTCCCCTCAGTCCACCCTCCACAGAGTCCCAAAGGGGTCTATCTACACCTCCAAGCTGAGTCTATCCCTCCTTTACTCACAGCCCTCCCACGACTCCCCAGCACCCCTGAGACAAAGTCCCAGCCTCTTAGGTTGGCACTCAGGCCCTATAAAGCGGGCCCCAACCACCCATGTAGTTGTGCCTCCATCTACTCTAAACCAGTGATTTTAATTACCTTCATGCCCCTGTCCTCCATCAGAACCAAATCCTTTACCTCACAGGAGTGTCACAGCCCCTACCTACAACACCCTCAGCCAGTAACACAGTCACTTTTTTTTTTTTTTGCCTGCAGAACTCCTACTCATCCATCAAAACCCAACTCAAATGTTCCTTCCCCAGCAAAAACTTTTTTCCTCTCCCCTGGTCCGGTGCCAAATCACAGTGCTTTGTGCTTCCTCATTATTATCTCCCTGGATCAAGTCCACCTCCCTCATCAGAGAGAGAGAGTTCTTGAAGGTAAGAGTGGAGGCCAGCTTTTCTCAGGGTCCACGGCAGTGTCCAGCACATGGCCGGATACAGAGGCAGTGATCAGTCAGTGTGTGTTAGATAAAAAACTCTGACCCCACCCCCCAGCCCTGACTCAGCTTCCCACTCACCACACCATTCACAGACAGCAGCTGGTCTCCACGCTTGAGGCCTCCGTGGCGGTCAGCCACACCTCCAGGAATGACTCGGGAGATGTAGATGGGTGAGTTCTGCTCCTTGCCCCCCATGATGTTGAAGCCCAGGCCCTCATCCGTCTTGGGCAGCTCCACTACCCTGGGGTGTGCATGACCCTCACTGGCTGTGAAGGCGGCAACTGTGGCCTGGGAGAGAGAACATCACATCGGGAGATGAGGCGCCTGCAGACTGGGTTGGAGGATCCAGGCCAGGAAGAGCTATTGAGGCCAGATAGCTTTTCCCAAGCACGAGGCACCTGCCACTGCACGGTTCAATGGAAGATCACCCCATAATGACTGCATGTCCCTTTTGGTTCACTTTGGATGGTGCAGACATGTCAAAGAGAAAGTCTTCATTTGGTGTGAGTGTATCTTGAATACTCAACACTTGCCAATTTTACTTTTTAACAGAGAAAAATAAGGCCTGGAAGAAGCTGAGAGCCTCCAGGAAGCCACAAGAAATAGCATCTGACTATAGTTTAATCAGATTTTGGTGTTTATTGATATTTCATTGTATAGGTGCTTAAAGTTATCTCTGAATATGGCATCCAGTACGTTTCAATTTGCAGTTGGTAAAGATGCCTTTTTTTTTTCTTTTATTTATTTGTTTTCAGAGAGGGGAAAGGAGGGAGAAAGAGAGGGAGGGAAAAGTGGTTGCTGCTTGTGTACTCTGTACTGGTGACCTGGCCCAGGACCCAAGCATGTGCCCTGACTGGGAATGGAATGGAACAGGCGACCCTTTGGTTGGCTGCCCGGCACTCAATCCACTGAGCCACACCAGCCAGGGCTAAAGATCCCTTTCTTTATATGACAGTTAAGTTAAAAATATGAGAGTACTTAAAATAAATTATAAAAAAGTAATAGTAGGGGTGTACAGAGATCTGACAAAAATCAAAATCACAGAGGAACCAGGATTGACTGACATTAGAAGTTCCGTGGATGCCTTGAGTGATGGGGTGACAGGCGCCTACCTTGGCTGTGGCGTGGGCCCGGATCTCGGCACTGCCAGTGATGTCCAGCGTGTCATAGAGCTGCTCGTACACCTGGTGAGGACTCAGCAGCATCAGGGAGCCGCCAGTCCCCTCCTCCCTTCAACACAGGAGTTTAGGCCCGCAGACTCTCCCACCCAAGGAACAGTCCCGCCCCCGCAACCTGGAATCAAAGGAAACTACAACTCCCAAAGAATCCTGGAGCAGACGCACGAACACCTCAAGGCGGGCTGCCCCAGGCGCTGCTGGGAGGCGTAGTCCCCAGGCTCGGGGCAACCAGGAAGGCTGTGGCTGCGGTTTGCGCCTCAGTGCCGCGCAGCACTCACCTCCCGGATGGCAGAACAGAAGCGGCTCTGCAGGACACGCTGGAGGGCTTGCAGCTTCTGCGGGGGCAGCTCCCCGCTGCGCTGGAGCCGCTCGAGGAGCTCCACCGCCCGGGACACATCTGCGGGCGGGGGCGGGCGCGTAGACCAGAGTCAGAGACACCAAACGCAGAGGAGCACCAAGAGATGCGGACAGAGACAGAGTAAGGGCGAGCGCAGACAGACCCCGGGAAGGACAGCGGAGTCTCAGTTGGACACCCGCAGACACCTGGTGGCAAGGGCGCCCTACATCCCCAGGATCCCCATACACACCCACACAGGGGTGTGCAGTCGGAGCCCCTCCCCGGCCCACTAGTCCACGGACCCTCCCACCCCCTCTAACAGCCAGACTCACGACGCCCCGCCCATCCCCACCCCCGCCCGATCAGTCCGCCCACCCACCCACCACCCAAGCCTTGCGGGGGGTTGGGGCGCGGACGGGGGTCCAGGACGCTGGACACCACGGGGTAGGCAGGGCCCCTTGGCGCGCTTACCGCGCTCCAGCCCCAGCGGCTCCACCAGTGCAGCCATGTCGGCGCTGCTACTGAGAGCCGCCTGCCAGCCTGGTCACCAGTGAGGAGGGAGGGGCTTCGCGAGGCCACTCCCCTGGCGACGGGCGCCCCCTGTGGAGACGCCACCCGCACCTCGCTCCAGGCCTTGGCTGCCATACCTACTGCTGCTCCTGTCTGGCAGCCCTGCCCTCAACTTCCATTGGTCTGCCCTGTTTGCGACCTTTCCTATTGCAGTGTCTCCCCAAACTCAGTCTGTCTGTCCGGCCCACCAGGCCTGTCTCCTCTGTCCCTTTTGTCCATGTTCATTGGACAAACGTATGTTAAACATCTGGGCCCAAGATGATGGACAATGCCCCCACGGAGCTTAGGCCATGGTGAAGAGGAGGTAGACAACCAACTACGACTGTGATGAGAATTGGGAGTGGGGGCGTGATGGTCTAAGAGGAAACTAACAGAGTTCTTGAAGGTTAAGATCAAGAGGTGGGATGCGGGTCACTTCCCAGGCAGAAAGAGCCCATGTAGCTGGACAGCAGAGTGAGGACTGCAGTGGTTTGTGACGATGAAGAGGTGGGCGGGATAGTTTAGGTATGGACTGGAGTGTTGACACAGGCACGTGGGAGATTATGAACTATGGTAACTCCAAAGAGTCAAATGTGATCGTTCAAATGTGTAGTTGAAGACCACTGTGGCCACCCGCGTCTGGCGACTGGATTGGATGCGAGCAGAAGTGAAGACAGGGGTGCGGGTAGGAGGCTATCCCTTGATGGCTGGGACCAGGGTAGAAGCAAGGAGGGTAGGCGGACAGATTTGGAAATGTCGGGACATACCTTGGTGACTCAGTGTATATGAGGACTGGGAGGTGGGGGAGGGGCGTTAAGGTGCCTGCGGAGCCTTCTACTCAAGTAGTAGATGCTGCAGGAGGGACATTGGACATTTCGAACTTGAGGAGCCTTGTCCAGTACCCAAGGCCTGCCAACATTTTTGGGAATTGGGGCAAAGGTGGAAAATAAAACCATAGGAGTGGACAGGAATGCTGGAGGCAAGACTATATAGAGTGGAGAGGGCCTAGAACTGAGTCACTGAAACTCCTAACATTTAAAGTTAGAAAGAGGGCCAAAAAATGGACAGAAAAGAGGAGGAAAATCAGGTGAGAAAAACCATGAGAAGTTTTTAAAAAGAAAGTAGGCAGCTGTATCAGATGCTCTGGAGGGGCCAAAGAAACAGGAAACATAGACAAGACTGCCCCACTACTGGCTGGATGTGGGTATGGAGTCCAGAAGTGGGCTTTGGCAAAGCCAGAGGAAGTATGCAAGTTTATCTATCCCTCTCTCCTTCATAGTATTTTTTTTTTCTAATTTAACAAAAAATCCACTTGATTTTTAAAAAAGATTTATTTTTTTAGAGAGGGAGAAACATCAATGGGCAAGAAAAGCATCAGCTGGCTGCCTCTCGCAGGCCCCCCAACTGAGGACCTGGCCTGTGACCCAGGCCTGTACCAACTGGGAATTGACCCTTCAATTCACAGGCTGGCGCTCAACCCACTGCGCCACACCAGCCAGGGATTCTAATTTTAAAACAAAATCAAGTAATGCAGAAGGGCTAATATTGAAAAGCACTAGCCAGTCCTAACTCAACCCACTGCAAGAGGCAACAATTTAACATGTTTAAACTGGCAGTTGCTTCTGTATCTAAATAACTTGTTACTTCTCAATTTATCAATTTTAGTTGTTAGTAACATATTACATACTGATTTTCTGCTCTTATAACCTTTCCCCTCTTCTCATGGTAGCTTTGTGGTACCAGTTTTGAGGTCAACCAATAAAATGCTTACATTATGTCCTAAGTATTGTACTTAATTCACTGTAGAACCCAAGCACCCTTTTTTTTTTTTTCCTTTCTTGAACAGCTTCCCCACCCCTGGTGTGACTTCTACCTACTTTTTTTTTCACTACATTCTCAATTTCCTTCCAACTCTCCATCACAACAGATATCTTACTGCATGGGCCTGTGGGACAAATCCGGTCCTCCACCTTGTTTCTACCTTGGCGGCAGTGCCAAGTTCTCACTTAGCTGTTAAGGAGCAGTTCCATTTATACAGTCCTAAAATGACATTCAGCCCTTTCAAGGCAACCATGAGGATGATGTGGTCCCTGGTGTTTTAGACCGGAAACTCCTCAGAAACTTAAGTCCTCCATCCTGGGACTTTCTCCATGGCTTCGCTGAACTGGGTTGTTCTCTTTCAAAGCCCTCACTTTGAAGTGTGTTCTCAGTTAACTTCCTAAAAGATTATTAGATTGCTCTTCTTTTCATCTAATTTTTATTCCCCTAGCACTCGTAGTCTTAACAAGAATGTGTCGTCAGCTTATTCAATCAACTACCAAATCCACCTACTGTTCTTAATTTCAGTTGTTTTCGTTCTAAAATTTTCACTTGACTCTGAGATTCCAGGACTGAAAATTCTCCACCTTTGCCTTACTTTTGTGAGCATGTAGCTATTTCAATCTCTGGTAACTCCAACATTGGAATCATGGCTGGGTGTTTCTGTTGCCTCTTTTTTTTCTCTTGGTTTTTAGTAACTCCAATCCTCTGACATGCCTGATAATGACTAGATGCTGAGCACTGTGTACTAAGAATCAGACTCTGAAGAGTATCTTGTAGAGGGTTATTTCCTTTTGGCAGACAAATCATCTAAATCTTTATGAGGCCTGGTGTATTTCACTTGTGGCCTTACTCCAATATCGTGGCACTGTGAGGCACTCTAGCACAGCCATTCGCTTTGGCAGGCCTTGAACTCCAACCTCTCCCCCCAAGAATTCCATGGCTATTGTGATTTCTGCTCAGCGCCTTAGCTTCCATTATTCCTTTCTCATGAGCACCTTGGGTCTCAACTTTTTAGTTGGAGTATACCTCAACAAGATGACTGTATACAGATTGGGGGACTCAATGGCCCCACGTGGAAACTTTGCCCCCAAGCCCCAGCCATCTGGTCCAACCTCTGAGAACTCAGCCCTGTAGGGGACCGCCACTTTCTGAGTCTATTACCCCACATTAAACTGGCAAATGTCAGAGAAGTCAGGTAGATAAGAAATTCACCTGTGCTTTCTTTTCCTTAGGGATCAACTGCCTCAAGTCTCACCTACATTGGTTGTCCTCCAAAGCTTCTCACAAGTTGTTTTATATGTTCTGTGCAGTCTTTGTAACTGGCCTGTGCCAAACTAGTACAAAATGAGCTATTCTTCAAAGCCAATTCCAGAAATCTAGTTGCAACATATGGGACATCTATAAAAATATACTAATCAGATGCATTAAGTTCTCTTTTTATTCCGTAAGTTGTTTCTGCCAGGACCAGTTTTGCTGTGTATCTTGTGGACTCCTAGGTTTTTTTCAAATGCCTGTGACTTCTGGTTGCATGTTTATGAAGATTGAGGCAGTTAGAAAGCATACTAGGATCCTTGTAACTGACACTGCCTCTGGGTTATCAGGTCAAGTTTTTCTTTAGGCTGAAGAACTTCTAGAACACCCAATCAGGTCCGGGCCTGTATATCCTCAGCAGCAAACATTCAACTCCCGGGCATCTGGAGTGCTGAGACAAAGGGCCACTGTTGTGTTCAAATTCCACCTCATTCCCTATCCTTCTTATACCTGGAGTTTCAACCTTGAGCCTCTAGGATCCTGAAAGGGTGACTAGCTTCCTTCTCAAGGGGCCATCAGACTGAAGTGTTCTCACCATTGTCCTCCTTTATCTTTTATCCAGAAATGTGCTGAAATCTCAACTGCTGATGGAAGCATTCTGTTTCTTGCTTGTGATTACTCTGCTATCATTACAAAGTAGCAAGGAAGACAAACGGTGAACCTGCCACCATGCACTGTAGGCCATTTTCCATCCTGGCCCTGTGTGGCCTTCCTGCTCCACCCAGTCTTCTTAGTCTCATATCTTGTTCTTGTTTCATTTATTTACCCTTTTCCAGCTCTCCGATTCAGACAAAGTTTCCCCTTCATGCTTTCAAATTTGCAGCTCCCACTGAGTAATCAAATGTCTAGAGACCACCCACCCTCCGCAAGCTAGGGATATGAAGAGCCCAGAAGTTAAGGTTATTCATGGAAGAGATTAAAAATGGGGGTGGGGGGAGACCACAAAGGGATTCAGGGCTTTTACAGAGCTCTTCCTCTCCTACTTTAAACAGCTCTGGTGTGCTGCAGCATCCCTAGCCTGAGGCCACAAAGCTCAAGCAGGCATGCCCTGGAACACAGACCGAACCAGGGCGGTTAAGTCAGAAGGCAAGCTTCTAGCAAAGACATTAAGAGCAGTGACGAAAACGAAGGGCCCATTAACAGGAAATTAATTTTATTTTTAAATCCAAGGAACCAGAACAAATAAGGAGACTCCTACCCTTGGCTGGCAAAACTCAGGTGGTGACCAAGGAGGTTAGGGGTAAAGGATGACAGCAAGGGGTGGGTAGGAACACGTCCAAACAGGTCAGGCCTCTTCACTCAGGTGCAGCCTCCATCAAATACCCGTTCTCTGGAGCAAGATACCCGTCGCCTCCCTCAGACTCCATGTACATGTCTCGGCTGTCATTGCCAAGACCCTCTAGCCCGTTGTCCTGGCCACCCCCACCCCCACCTCGAGCCTCATCCCTGCCTCGTTCACCACCCCGCTCCCCCCGCTTGTGCTCTCGATCCCTGTCTCTGTCTCGGTCCCGGCGCCGATCCCGCTCACTCCGGTGGCTGCGACGTCGTTCCCGGTCCCGATCCCGGCCCTTCTCCTCTGGACCATCAGGGCCATCTGGACCCAGCTCCCCAGGAGGCCCATCGTCAGGAGGTGCATCACCAGCCTCAGAGGGCTCTGCCATGTCACCGCCACCACCTCCGCCACCACGCAGCTCCTCCTTGCGTTCCCGCTCCCGTCGTGCCCGCTCACGACTTCGGCTGCTTCGCCGCTTCCGTTCCCGGTCCTTGTCCTTGCTACGTTCCCTGGATCGCCGCCGCTCATCCTTGTCACGACTTCGTGAGCGCCGCCGCCGGTCCCGAGAGCGGGAGCGTCGCCGTTCTCGCTCCTTGTCTCGCTCGCGGCTTCTTTCCCTGCGCTCCCGCTCGCGGTCCCGGTCCCGGTCCCTGTGCGGAAGCGGGGAGGGGCCCGGCCTGGATGAGGTGAGCAGATGTGTGTGGCTGGGATCCCCCATGTGACCACCCCCTTCCCAGGAAACCACTGCCCAATCTTACCTCTCATCATAGCGGGAGGTATCGTCTCGGCCAGAATGCCGGATATTCACGTCAGCCCCACCTCTTCTGGTACCACCGAGGCCACCTCCTGGAGGTGGGGCAGAGGAACAAAAGGTCAGCCTGTGCAGGGATAATGGACGGAAAGCAAGAAGCATTGAAAAGCAAAGAGAAGGACGCCATCCCTGCTGGTGTCTATGGGGCCAAGTACTGTGAGGACATTCTGCCAGCACATTCTTAACGTGACAACACGCTTCACAGACATCAGATAATTCTTGCAAAGCACTAGCTGGGAAACGCCTGGAATTGGGCTCCCAAGCTCACGTTCCTAACCAGTGTGTACCGCACACAGCCTCCCCCTTCAACCTCCTTCTCATCCATACCTGAAGCTGCAGTGATCTATCCAGTTGAAATTGTGATATGCCTTAAAGCCTCCCCGCTGCCGACAGCCCAAACTCCCTGTCCCGTGGCTGCCCACGCCTGCAGGAGCAGGCCCCTCCCGACCTTCCAAGGCAAGGGCCCCAGATCATCATGTTCAAGGCATTTTGTCAATTTCCTCATACTCTCCATGCCCTTCCTGCCCCAGAGTTTTGGAGCTCACACACCTCTTTCCCTGGAGTCTCCTCTTCCCTGTCTTGTTGACTCCTGCTCACCCATCCCACATTAGCCCAAACATTGCTTCCTTAGGTAGGCAGCCAGCCATGACCCAGCAGATGAAGCCGTTCTCCACTACACACTTGGACCATATCCATATTCAGTTCTTTCTCAGAGCTTCAACTGCGGTCTCAAACTCTGTATGTATGTATGTGTGTGAATTCATCAACACATTCCTCTCCTGGCAGCCAGTAATGCACTAGGAGAGCTAGGCCTGCATAGCTTTGCATGCTGCAGCTAACATGGGCACGGCATCCAGGACGTTAAGGTGCATGTGCAGGAGTCAGCTGACTGGTGGAACGACCCCAAAGGGCAGCGGACAGTCCTGTTTTTCAGATGGGGAAACAAACTCAGACAGAGCCACTTGCCCACTGTGAAACAGCAAGGAAGGTGCAGGGCTGGGACGTGACTCCCAGCTGACTCCATGCACTCTTCTGTACCTCACTGCCTAGAAGAAAATCTCAGTAAGGCAGGCTGGCACTTGACATGAGTCATGACTCAGCAGCGAGAGTGAAAAAAGGAAAGAGGATGCTTGGCTATCAGAGATATTCAAACAGACATAGGCAACTGATGGGCACCTGGTATGTCACAGGTATGAGGCACAATAGGCTAGTTGGGTTTTTTTCATTCTCAGATCCAAACCCAGCAGTGGATCAATCATCAATTTGATGAGTTGCAACCAGTATATTAAAAAAGCTAATAAATCAACAGAATACAGTGCTAATATGCACCGCCTATAGAAGAGAGAGTTACTGTTTCATAAAACTCATTTGGATGGTATGTGTATTTACATATATAGTGAGTTAGGATATAGCGAGTATCACCATCAGAAAGTCTGAATGCCAACCAAACTAGAAGATTCTGGGATCCCAGGATTCCACCATAAGAGAAAATAGCAGGCTCTGAAGAATCTACAACACCCAGAGAAGCCAGAGAGCAAGTAAGAACCTGCCTCTCAAGTCCAGAGCCTCAGCAGATGAGTGTGGGGTCTACCCGGCACAGGCAAATCACAGTGAGAACAGCAGGAAGGCACAGGACCCACTTGGGGCATCTGCCCAGAGAAGGCCACCTTCTCTGAGAGCTGTCACTCACCATCACAAGAGTCAGTCTTGGATGGCAGAACCTCAGCTCCAGGTCTAGGCTCAGTGCTGAGCCAATCTGACCCACCTGCCACAAAGCGTGGAGATCCACTCAGGACTGTATGTAAATCGGCGAGTTGGTGAATACCACACTGGGCCAGTGCCGGGAGACACAGAGAAAACCAGTCTGCACGGACAGCAGACAAGGCAAGAGCAAGTTGCACAAGTGCCACAGGCAGCTCTGGAGAGCTTTAAGGTCCAGCTACCAGATCCTCTCGAGGGCCACTGGCATAGCGTGTCTGGGCTCCAAAAGACACTCCTGTACTGACAAGGCCCCTCTGGACTTTAGGAAGCTCAAATGTGCTTCTGATATTTGCAAACAAACTGACCTTGACTGATCTGATGACTGAAAATTACAGACAGTGAGGGGGACTAAATGTAGGAGGCTCCAAGGGCAGCTCTGTATGCCTTGCTCTTGACTAGAGAAGCCTTGTACACAGCTGGTGATCAAATAGCTGTTCGCTGCATCAACGAATGAACGAAATCAACAAGCAAGAGCAGAGAGTATATGGCTAAGAAGTGACATTTACTAGGCTCACCACATGTCACTTGCCAACCTGGGCATCTGATGCTGAGCTCGGTGAACTCTGAGATTATTCCCCCTTCCCAGGACAGGAAAATTGAGAAAGGAAGAGGGAAGAGCCACCGGCTGGTAGACAGCAAGCTGGCATTTGGTCCCAGACTGGCCTCTCCAGGCCAGTGCTCCTGTTCTCCTGTTCCCACTTGGTAATCCAGAATGAGAAGACAGATACCAGCCATATGATGGTGTTGAAAATGTGAGGGGGAGGAAAATGTGAGCAGCCAAAAGGCAGCAAGGAGAGAAAGAGAAGACAAGAAGCAGAAGTGGGTGCAGAAGAATGAGGAGAGAACGAAGCCACCACGCATGGAACGCCCAGAGACCCGCACAGACAGGATGCACTCACCTAGCCGCCGGGGCCTCCAGCCCTTCACGGTTCGGCCCCTCTCCACATCCACAAGGACTCTCCTGCCGTCAATCTTCTTGCCATCTGCGTGCTTGTAAGCGGCTGCAACAGATGTGGGGAGGGGGGAGGGGAGGAATCCCCAGAGGGTCCTCTAGTCAGGACAGGGCCCAGCTCTGCAGCAGCCGCATCCCCACCCATCCCATCGCAGCACTCGCACTCACACACGCACACCACCAGACAGCCAGGCAACTGACAGCCAGACCAACCCTCTCCCAAACCAGGGAGGGGCCTGCTCCGTCTCAGCACCTGCTCCCTCATCAACCCCCAATCACCGTTGGGGGGCAAGACCATGCCCAACTGCCATCCCCTGGGCTCCCAGGCCCTTCCTACTCCCGAATGACAGAGCAGCCCCCTCCCGCCAAGGCGGCCGAAGTCGCTGCAAAGAAACCGAGGTTAACTTAAGGCTGGACTCTGCTGTGGTGGAAGGCTCCTCCACAACCCCAGGCATGCACCCTAGCGCATCACGCTGGGGGAGGAGGCCCAGCTGGGCGGCTCCGCACCCCCGTTCACACCATTTTTTTTTCTGTTTTTGTTTTATTTTTGTGTGTGTGTGGGGGTGAGTAAGGAGGGAACAGACATCAGAACAGAAAATGAACCAGAAGGGATGGGAGCAATCCTTAGGATGGCAGGGAGCAGAAGGGCAGGTTATGGTGCTCCCAAGGGGCCTGGAGAGGCCCCATACAACAGGCAGGGGAGAGGGGAAGTGGAGGGAGGCGTAGGAGGCGTGCGGTGCTGCTGAACATTCCTGCCTTACCTGAGACGACTGACTCTGCCACCCAACCCCGGGCTCCACCCCATCTCTCCCTCCACACCCCCAGCTCGACACACGCTGGGCAGCCAATCCCAGCCTGAGCCTCTTGGGAAGGATGGGGAGTAGAGGGAGAGATGC
The DNA here is from genome assembly GCA_004027475.1 of Anoura caudifer. Lineage (NCBI taxonomy): Eukaryota > Metazoa > Chordata > Mammalia > Chiroptera > Phyllostomidae > Anoura > Anoura caudifer. The sequence goes on along the minus strand of PVKU01008660.1, from coordinate 51,093 downwards.
AGGTTGGCATGATCCTGCTCTCTGACAGGGCACAGCAAAGGGCAGGCCCAGTCCGTCCCCTGGCCTGTCCTACACAGGGGCTGTAGGGAAGGCCAAAAAAATCCGTTTTCCACCCTCAGCCCTGGCCTAGGGGGTTGTCCTCAACCAACCACAATACCCTGCCCCGCCCCAGCCCGCTCCCCCCCAAATAACAACCAGAGGAAGAGAAAAAGGTGCCATTTACCGATGCCGGCCTTGCGGGTGTCCAAACCGAGCGGGATGGGGGGGGCTCGGCAACTCCTGGGGGCCTGGCGAGGAGGCGGGCTTCCCGGGGGGGGACACGGGACCGCTTACCTGGAGCCCCCAAGCTTACCTGAGCACGCGCACCAACCCCCCACCCATCACCATGGGGTGAGCTAAAGCTACAGGGCAGGGAAATGGGGGGGTTCTAGGGAACCACAGAAAGGGAGAACCACATCTCCTGCACCACCTGGAGACAGGCAGAGGGAAGTGGTGGACCCCAAAGAAACCTCAGGATGGCCTCGAAGAGGGGGAGACAAGGATTAACACCAAGTCTGGGAACGGAAAAGCCCTGGGCCCACATTGCTTAAATTTACAGAGAAGGCTCGGAAGGCCTTAGCGAACCTGTCCGCCCTCACCGGTTCCCTGTAATGTCCATTCGGGACGAGACACACGTCCCGCCCCCCTCAGCACATTGAATGACTTTTCCACCTTGAACTCCACACTCCCTCCCACCACCTGCTTCAGCCCAAAGGCTGGCACACAAGGGACAGCCTTGGGGGTCCAGGAGATGGAGTGCTGCCCGTGACCTCAGGAGGGGCCGCTTGGCCCCTGAGCCCAGAGGAGTGTAGTCAGGGAAGGAATTTTATGGACCAGGAAGTCAAGCAAAGGAGCCCTGCTCTGGTTCATTATCCCAAACCCCAGAAGAGGCCCAACCCCAGAGTAACAGCAAGGAAAACGTGTAACGTGTGTACTTCTAGGCTTCTCTCTCTCTCTCTCTCCCTCTCCTAGGTCTCTAGAGAGTGGAAGGGTCTGAAGTAAAACCTGCAACACCTTCAGCTGTTCGCGGCCTGTCACTCGACCGCTCCCACTCCCCAACCCCTATTTCCATGCACTCTGGAGAGCGGCTGGGCACCACAGCCCCGTGAGAGGCCTCAGCCATAAGGAAGACAGAAATGGGGCAGAGCACCCCAAATCTATCAACTGAAAAGAGTTTCCAGGGCCACTGCAGTGACAGCCCCGCAGAAGGCATGGGGGCAGGGAGCAAAGGGCTGAAGGGTTCCACAGGGAGCCCTGGCCATTGTGCACCCCCTCTTCAGCATTCCCACCACCTTGCCACTAATGTCATGAAGCCAGGTCAGTCAGTGGTTGGATGGAGCCCGACTGGAGGGACCAGCTGCCTTTCCCATCAGGGTTCATCCTTCCCCTCTGGGGATCAGCAAGATTAGCGGAGAACGTATGGGTCAGGAAGGACAGAGGGCACCCAAACAAGGAGAAGGTTCTGGGTGCAGGGAGACTGAAGGGGTGTCTGGGGATGGGAGAAGGGACACCTCGCTGCTCCTGAGCTGCCTGGCTAAGCTGGGCTGGTGTGCGGTGCTGAGTGATCTTACCCATGATACAAACCCTTATACCAACCATACACTGAGGTGTTGTAAGGGGAGCGTAAGCATCAGCTGCAAGCCAGCTGCGTGGTGGCTGCAGTGACAATAAGAACAGTCAATTAATACGGCGGCCCCTGGACACGCCGCAGCCATGCCCGCCCCCAACCCACCCATCCCTGCCCATGTGGATGCCGCCGCAGCTTTAAAGGGGGCTTTGGAGTTGTGGGGACAGGCGCTGAACACGCCTACCAGCCCACTGCCAGCTGAGAAACAGGGTGGGGGGCCAAGGGTGGGGAGGCGAAGGGTTGGGTGGGCCCAGCCCCAGCTCTGCTGGAGGGAAGAGGAGGCTGGTTCAAAGGCCAGTCCTCATCCCAACCTGGCTGCCCCCAACTCCGGTGGGGGAAATGGGGAGAGGCTCCCCCAAACTCCGACCCCTCCCCCCACCTCCAGCTGACCCCAGCCCCCACCCTGTTCCCTCCTTGCCCCTGAGATCCAACGTGTGACACTTACCTCCCCGGGTTCACACACACACACACACACACGTTGTGGGGAATTTTGGTTTTTGTTTTTTAAAAAACACGTATATAAAAAAAAAAGATATATCAGAAACACAGGGAGGAGGAGAAGAGACATTGCTAATGTCAGGTTTGGCAGGATGGGAGGTGGGGATAGACAACGGGAAGGGGCTGGGGCAGCAGAGAGAGGGTCAGAGGGCCAGGCTCAGGCGGGAGGTACTCACAGTGCATATCTCGCTCATGTTCATACTCGATGAAGGCGTAGCCTCGGGGCTTCCCTGACCGCTTACTGTAGACCATGTGTATCTGGGGGGTGGGCAGTGGGGCGGGGTTAGCTCTGGCACAAGGAAACCTCACCCTGTCAATCACACAGCCCAGGTGCCAAGCCCTGGGTTGGGTGACGCCCAAGAGAGATGCCTCAGACCCTGTCTCTCTCCTGCACGAGCCCAGAGTGACCAATGTGCTACTGGTGCTGGGCTTAGCAGTGTATGTGCATGATATCCTCAAGCCCTCGCTAGTGCCCAGAGTATTCACGTGACCAGTAAACAAATGAATGAGTATCGCTTAAATATAAAGCCTGACTCTGAAACAAAAGTCAGCACATGTATCCTATAAAGGGCCAGAGCAGACATTTCCAGCTCCAAGAGCTCTGCCTTACAGCAACGGCAGCCACTGACAGCAGCAAACACATGGGGCTGGCTGGATACCAGTAACACGTTGTTTACAAATGGTCAGTCTGTAGTGTGTCCACCCCCACCCTAAAGCAACAAGCAGTCATCACTACTAAAATTTTCTCCTGCTCCCCAACGTCAGCATATGGACTAAGGCACTGCATCCTTGGGGCTGGAAGCTACCCTACTCCCTCCCTCCACTTTCCCCACTACAAATACCCCTGCCCCAGTCCACTCACTCTTTTGATGGGCCCATACACTTCAAACTCTCTCCGCAGCTTGGATTCTGTTGTATCGTAGTTCTACAAAGAGAGAGATACCGGGTTAAGTAGAAGTGAGCTGTCTCAAAGCTGACCCCTCAGAACATTCCTGGGACCCAGCCTACTGCCCTCTGCCCCACACCCAAGCCCTCAGCAGCCCAGGCTCCAGACTCCTCCGAGGCTCCAGGACTTGGGACTCACCACTCTAGCCACAAAGAGAGTCTTGAAGGCATCACCCTGAGCATTGGGATCATTGTGAGGGTCCCCTGTGCAGGGAGAAGAAAATTTATACATACGAGGTATCAACAGTCTCATGTCACAAGACAGGTACAGACAGACGAGCAGAGGCCCATTACAAGGAAGGAAACTGCTGGTGACCTTGACATGTCCCTGAGCCCTGGTTTCCCTGAAGCACAGCAGCCTTTACTCAAGTGGTTGAATTAGGCTGATATGAGTAGGGGACAAGGCTGACTTCAGGCTGAGGTGGCAAGGTGCTGGCCTGCCACTTCAGACCTACATATCTGAAGGCCCCGTTGCTCCCAGCGGTGAGCAACTCAACTTGACTGGACATCTCTGAAGAGGCAGCCTGATCCGTGAGGGGTGAGCTTTCTCCCTCGCTGCAAGGGCCACACTGCCACCCACTGGCACAGCCCAAAACTGCAGTCCACAGAGAAACCTGAGATCAAGGAGGGGGAGCTTAGCAGAGTTCAAGCCCTGCTTTCTTCCTAAAGCCCTGTGACCTCAGGGAATAACCCTAGGCTGCAGCTACTGGAGCTCACACAAGGCCAATCAGATTTTTACCCTCAGCGTTACTATTGCAAGCCCACTGAGAAATAACTACCTCCACAGAGAAGAGCCAGATTCTATTGCAAAACCAACTGCATACGTGATGCGGATGGGTCAGGCCTGGGAAGAAATCTTTTTCACCCAGAATGGTGGCCTCAGAACACACAATGGCCCCAACTCCTGCCAGGGCCCCAGAGCACCCTGCCCACTGCACAGAGAAAGCAGTTCTTCTACAATACAGGGGACTTGCCATATTCTAGGAGAACATAAAGAGGAATGGTTAATGTTGAACACGTAATACAGGACACTGTACTGGAAGGTGAGAATTATGCACTATCATTTTGCAAATGGAAACAAAGAGAACCCTGAAGCATGGAAGAAGGTCGTGCATGAGGAGCAGGCTGACCTTACAACCCAGGCGCTCTAGCAGGCTCCCGCACTGAACCCCAGGGCACTACCTTCTCAGGATGGTAGTTTGGGGGTTTTGCAAGAAGCCAGAGAAATAGTCAAAGATCTGTTTCCTGTGAGAGGGTTTGGCTGCAAACACAAACTAAATTCCAAATGATTTTAGGGCATTTCTTAAAAGGTGTAAGACTGAACCCAAACTGAATGACTGACTACCTGGAAACCGATGGTACAACTCCATCTCTGCACCTGCGCTCTCAAATTCCTCACCAAACCTCACCCTCTGGGCTGTAATATCCTGTGCGCAGGTCTCTCAGTCTGCACTGGATCGATTTTGCCCATTCACCCGACAGGTATTTGTTAAGCATCTGCATATACCTCGAGCTGTCCTAGGTTCAGGGATCCAACAGAGAACAAGACAAAAAGCTGCCTACACTCTTGCAGCTCATATTGCTAATGGAAGGAGGCTGGTGGTAAACAAGGAAAGTAGGAAACATCTAGTTTTAACAGATGATGACAAAGAGATGAAGAGTTTTCATGAGACGGTCAGGAAAGCCCTCGGATGACAACATCTGACCCAAGTGAGGGTGTTAGTGCAGCAACAGGAAATATACCTTGCCAACACCAGGCAGTACGTGGTCTAGCAGGTTATGACAGGAACATTTCCACGGGACCATAGCCGAGCTTCCTGACTGGCGGCAGGAAGGGGGAGCCACCCCAGACATGCTGCACGGGTCTGTAATTCTAGCTTACCCAAGGGGCCCAGAGTAGGACTAACAGTAAAAGCTAGCACAGCCGAGCCAACAGCACACCTGCTCCTGAAGAAAGAACACGGCAAAGCAGCTGGCTGGCAGTCTCCCCAATCAGCATGCACCCGGGCATGCGCCCACCCACCCACTGCACTCCATTCTGCCAGCAACCCTCCCTGTGGGAAACCCTTGGTGATAAGGATTATTAGGTAGCAGCCCAGAGCAGGGGCTCAAAAGACTGGACTGTGGAGATGAAACCTCATTGGACTTTCAGATGGCTGAGAAAGTAGCTCAGACCTCTGACTCTTGGAAGGCACACTCGGCCCTGACAAGCCTCCATTTTCTTCGGTCTAAAACCAGGAGTAATAACCCCTTCGTTGCCCCTGGAAGCTGGGAGAAAGCAGTAACATGATGCACGTCAGATGCTCAGCAGGATTCCCACACACAGCAGCTAGAACTGTGAGGAAGCACAGTAAGCCTCTGGAGTTGGGGACAGACATTCTCAGGGGGGCAGAGAAGCCCTCCTGCTTAGCCCATTCTCCTCTTTTCTATCCTGGAGGAGTGCGAACACTAGAGGAGACAGAGAACAGCACAGCGGACCTTTATGAACCAGCTTCAATTATCCCCACACAGCCACACTTATTTCAGCTCTACCCCCACCTCACCCCACCAGGCTATTTTAAAACTGTTTTAATTTATTCACTTTTAGAGAGAGGAGAAGGGAGAAAGAGAGGGAAAGAAACATCAACATGTGGTTGCCTCTCACGTGCCCCCTACTGGGGACCTGCCCAGCAGCCCAGGCATGTGCCTTGACTGGGAATCGAACCAACAACCTTTTGGTTTGCAAGCCAGCACTCAATCCAATGAGCCACGCCAGCCAGGGCCTCACTAGAGTATTTTAATCCAAACCCCAGATATATAATTTCAGTTTCTAATAAAGACTTTTTAAAAAATCATAACCACAGTACTGTTAGCACGCCTTCAAAAGTTGGCATTAATTCCTTAACCTAAAACCCACTGTCTAGGTCAACTATTTCAAAACTCATGTTTATGTTAGCTCATAAACATAAGTTTTAAGTTAGCTCATTTAAATCAGGATTCAAAAAAGCTCCACACTTATCATTTGGTTGATGTGCCTTTTGACACTTTAATCCATATGGCCACTCCATGCCCATGGCCTTTCCTTGTCATTTATTTGTTAAAAAAACTGCAGCCCTGGCTAGTGTGGTTCACTGGACAGAGTGCAAGAATGCAAAATGACAGGTCGCTAGTTCAACTCCCAGTCAGGCACATGCCTGGGTTGCAGGCCAGGTCCCCAGTAGGGGAGGGGCGAGAAGCAACTGATCAATGTTTCTCATGGACATTAATGCTTCTCTCCTTCTCTCTCTCTCTCCCTCCCCTTGTCTCTAAAAATAAGAATCTTTGAAAAGAAAAACTGGATTACAAGTTTGTCCTATACAATTTCCCACATTCTGAATTTGGCTCATTGCACTCTCACAGTGTCCTTCAACATGCCAGGATCCCATGTTTAAAATATTGAAAACAACTTCCAAGGAGAGAAGTGACTTATCCAAGGTAACATGGCTGTAAATGGCAGGGACAGGATTAAAACTCACACAGGTCAGACAACTAGGCCTATGCCCTAGCAGCAGACCCAAAAGACTCCCAAGTTAGCTGCTGCCAACACTTCTGTGCGCCACGCCATATACAAGCTGGGGTACAATGATGGGCAGATCCCACCCAATCCCTGCCTTCCTGGAGCACCTATGAGGCGAGAGTGTAGAAATGGATATTTATCAGTGAATCCCTCTGCAGACGAAGTGACCGACCTGCATTAGGACTAGCAGCGGTCAGCATCCAAGGCACGGAGAGGACAAATTTGCTCTGACAAAGGGCCATCTAAGGTTATGAAATCCGGTTAACGACTACTACCTATTATCTACCAGTCCCTGTGCTCCCAATTCTAGTACCTGGAAGGGACGGAACATCCCAGCCCAAGGGTCAGGGAGCTCAGGTGGAGCCAGGACTACCTCTCCAGCCAGGACCTCACTGCCTGTGCCCGTGAGGCCCAGCTGGGCTGCCGCAGTCCCTCCAAGGACATTCCCCTACAGTGTGGAGCCCCAAGGACCAGGGCACCTTCCTGCCAGCCCTTACTCAACACTATCCCTCTTTAATGTTCAAATCAACGTGGTGCTTAACAAACTGTGGGGGCTAAAAAGTGAACTGACAATCCCACTTTCCCAAAATAGGGTCCTGGGGGTTGATGTGGAGGAGAGAAATGAGGGTTTGAAAGAGATGTGGGAAGAGCAGAGACTTACACATTTTGAGCTCTGTCTCCACTTCCTGCTGTCGCCGCTCAATCTTTTCCCGCCTCTGTCAGGAGAAAGGTGGACAATTAAATACAGACAGAAGTGCCCTGATATCAAGGAACATCCCACAGAAAGAGGCAAAAAAGACACAAGGACAGAAGGCAAAAATCACATACCTTCCTCTCCATGCGTTCCTCCCGAGTTTCTGCTCGTGTTGGGGGAGGGGCATCTCGAGGGTCCTGGGAACAAGAAGAGAGGTGACAGGGTGGGAGGGACTGGGGGAAACAGCAAGGGACACCCATCCAGAAAATAATAAGCATCTCAGCCATGCAGTCCCCCCTCCCCCATCATACATACAAGCAGGCAAACAAGGGCAGTTCCCAGATCAGTGGCTGTGGGGGAGGGGCACGGATCAAAGCCTGGGCCATGGGCCAGTGCTATCAGCAAACTGTTACTGCTGTGTGACAAGAGGAATACAGAAATCAGGAGTAAGTCATATTCAGAAACTTCAGAGCAATCCAACAGTGCACTTTTTACACCTATAGAACTTAATCATAGAAATTTGTTATCTTCTATCTTATAGCCTTTCTTTAAGAATGCTAGAAAAATTAAAATAATTCTTTTGGCCCTGGCTGGGTGGCTCAGTTGGTTGGAGCATCATGCCATATACCCAAAAGGTTGCAGGTTCAACCCCGGTCGGAGTACATACTTGAAGCAACCAATTGATGTTTCTCTTTTTCTGTCTCTCCTTTTTCCTCCCTCTCTCTCTAAAAAGATCAATAAACATATAGATAAATCTTCAGGTGAAGATTTAAAAAACAGTAATTCTTTTGTGCTTAACAAAAGCATCAACCTGCAACGGATCTTTCCTTTATCATAGATAGAAATCTGGACTAAGCCTGAAGCAAAAGGACTGACACTGCAGTGCTCAGAGACAGACAACTGGACAAGCCCTAGGGGCCAGGGCAGCTCTCACCAACCACTCATTAAACAGTAACTGGCACACGGCCACATCACCAAAGAGTGCCACTGGCCTGCAGCCATTATGTTAGTTTAACCAGCTAATAATGTTCCCCAAGTGCAGGTTCACCAAGGGTGGCAAATCCTATTACAGAGCCCATCTTCTGGTATCTCCCTACTAACTTAAGCTCTGTAGCTTTCTCCATCTCCTGCTCCCCTTTCCTCCTCCATGCCTGAACTTTCCTCTTCCAACTTCTGGCTGCGTGCCAGCACCTCTCAGGCGAGCTCTGATGCTCCTTGAAAGGTGGATGTTGTTAGCCCGATTTTACAAATGAAAAAAAGTGAGGCTCAGGGACCTAAGCTGTATATTCTTGTTTATCCTGAAGGCGCAGAGCTGAAATTCTGAAGCCCAGGACCCTATTGCACAGTGCTAACCCTTTATGAACATCACCCTGTTAATGCCAAAAATGGCAAATACAACAACAAACATCAATATTTGCTGATAACTAATCCCCATAGCACACACTTTGTAGTTAATACCCCATCAACAGTCTGAGGAATTTTATCCCTTTGCTAAAAATAGAAAAACAAACAAACAAACAAACCACATTAAGAGTATACACCATTTGACCAAGGTCACAAAGCTGATAAACAAAGTGGGGGTGCCAAGAACCACCTGACTGCAGAGCCTGAACACTCAACTGCTAGCCACTGAATTTTCACAAAATCCCTACAAAGGACATATTTTCAACCCCATTAAGAAAGAGAAACTGAGAATCAGAAAGAATAAATCACCTGCCTAAATCACAAAGCTAGAAAACAGCCAGAGACTGGACTCCCAAATCCAGGACCACCGACCACAACCCCCAGAACCCAAATCAGTGAACTCACCTCAAACTCTCGGATGTAGGGCGCAATGCCACAGTAAGGTTGATTGTGGTGTTTTTCATGGGGCAATTTCTCCAGGGGTGGCAGATATGGGATGGGGTCACGGGGAGCAAAAAGGGCCAGAAGGTTGGGCGGCAGGAACTGAGTCATCTTGCCAAGTCTGAGAGCAAAAGCGAACCAGACTTACGTTAGGTTAAGCCGCTAGAGATCAAGCCCCTACAATCCCTTGACTCCCAAGAAAAGAGGGTAATGGGGGCAAGGCCTCAGTATTAAAACAGTTTCTGTAAGGGCACAGAGTGATCCTATGTCACAGAGAGAAGCAGCAAATATGAATGAGAAAGCAAGTTCTTGGGAGAGAGCTGTGGGAGGGGCAGGGACAAGGCCTGTAAAAGAAACGGGGACTGAAAAAGGATTTCTGAGTAGTTAAGTCTCAGAATCCTGAGCAAAGTAGCTGCGAGGCTGAGAGGTTCCCAGGAGGTTTATGGGGGGAATCAAGGAAGCTGGGGAGGGCGGTCTAGAGCAGTGACGGCTGGTGGTCCCATACGCGGCAAAGCTCGCAGGAAGTCTCCGATCAGCCGGAGAGGGTCATCATTAGGAAAACCCTCAAGCCAGAGGCTTGTGGGTAATAGACCTAGGCCCCCCGAAGGCGAAAGGAATTGTGGGTAAGGGTCTAGGACGCCGCGGAGGCGGGGAAGAAAAGAGGCAACACACCGCAAGGGCCTGTGGGTAAGGGACAGCGGGAGGGCTGTAGGAAGAGGGCCTAAGTACCTAAAGGACTCTGGGTAAGGGGTGCTGTGGCTGCGGCGGTGGCACGGGAGGGGGCCCAGCCGCGGGGAAGAGACCAGGGCCCATCGCCGGGGCTTATCGGTAGCAGCCCCGCACCCGGTAAGGCCACTCAGTCGCACTCACCCGCCGCGCGGCGCCCTCCTTGACCTGGAGACGGTCCGGGGACTCGCGGCGGCTGCGGCGGCCCCTCAGCAGTAGGGACTATTGCTCTGGCTTCGACTCCAGCGGCGTCCACGTCCGTATGCCTTCCTCGCCCGCCCGGCGCGCGCACCAGGCCGCTACTGAGGAGCCCGCGCGGCCACGGCTCGCGACAGGAGCAAGAGGTGGAACCGGCCTCAAATCCCTCCGCCCCTGCACTGCGCACGCGCCGCGCGAGTTGAGCCCTACCAACACACAGGGACCCGGCGCCGACGTGAAGAGTGCGCAAGCGCAAGGCCACTGCCCCGCCTTCCGGGACCTTAAAATCATTTGCCGCGACAGACTAGCTTAGATTCCGCAGTGCGCACGCGCGTTCCATTGCAAGCATTGCCCCCTTTACCTCGCGATTTGGACTCCAACCGCTTCTGTTCGCGAGACTCTTCTTGAGGCTCCGCCCCATTCCTCTAACACAGTTCCCTGATCTTCCGCGCATGCGTATATCAAATAGTTTGATGTACCCCTCCGCCTTCTGACAAAGAGTCCCTATGTGAATAGTGTGGTAACTTTGATGTCTCACATACTAAATCAATAACTGTTCCTTGGGTGCCTGATGTATGCTAGCACTGTTTGGGCTCTGGGAATATAGCACGTGACTAAAGCAAAGTCTTTTCCTTGTTGGAGCTTACATCATATGGTGGAGAAATAAAGGCATTTAAAAGAATAAATATAATTTCTGATAGTGGTCTGCATGATAAAGAAAAACAACAGAGTGAGGGCACAGGAGGTGAAAGCGGGACTATTTTATTTTGTTAAAGATTTTATTTTATATTTTTAGATTTTATTTATTTTATCTTTAGAGGGGAAGGGAAGGAGAGAGGGAGAGAAATATCAATGTGTGGTTGCCTCTCGTGTGTCCCCTGCTGGGAACTGGCCTGCAACCCAGGCATGTGCCCTGACTGGGAATCGAACCGTGATCCTTTGGTTCGCAGGCCCGCGCTCAATCCCCTGAGCTATATCAGCCAGGGCAATTTTATTTATTTTTATGGGGAGGGAGAAAGATGGAGAAAAACATCAATGTGTGGTTGCCTCTCCAGCACCCCCCTGGAGACCGGGCCTACAACACAGGCATGTGCCCTGACTGGGAATCGAGTCCATACATTTTGGTTCACAGGCTGGCACTCAATCCACTGAGTCACACCAGCCAGGGCTGGGGCTATTTTAGAAAGGGTGTTAGTGGAAATCTTTCTGAAGAGGTGACAGTTGAACAGAGTTGGGCAGGGTTAACAGCAAGTGCAAAGGCCCTGATTTAAAACGGATGACAAGAATCCGTCTTTGGCCATGAGATCAGAGGACTAGCAGCCGTGTTATTTAGGGCCCTGGAATCCTGTAAGGAGTTAAATTTTTTTTTAACAAAGAGTGTTTTGAAAAAAAATTTATGTATTGAGAGAAATATTGAATTTTTCCACTTATTGATGCATTCATTGGCTTATTCTTGTATGTGCCCCAACCAGGGATCCAACCTGCAACCCTGGTGTATGAGGATGACACTCTAACCAGTTGAGCTACCTGGTCAAGGCAGGATTTAAATATTGTATTTTAAATTTTGTATGTAGATTCACTTGCCTATTTAATAATACTTACACATACCCAGCTGGTATAGCTCAGTTGATTGAGCGTTGGGTTCTGAGCCAAAGTGTTGCCAGTTCAATTCCCATGTTTCGCTCCCTTTCTTTCTCTGTCCCTTCCTCTCTCTAATAAATAAATAAAATCTTTATAAAAAATAATGCACACTAATACCTACAGTAATTATTATAAAATTCAAATGAATATTTTTATGTTTCAAGAAACATAAGAGCACATACTTTTAAAAACATTTTAACATATTTGCTTTATTTAGGTATGTACTTGGAACTTTGTAGTGTTTTTTTTGGTGTTTTTCTGTAATTCTAAAGTTATCAAAAAATAAAAATTTAAAGAAAATAAAGCCAACCCTGCCTTAATAATGTATATTTTTCTGTACAATTTGAAAGGAAATTGCTGCAGCACTTCACCTCTAAGTGCTTCAGCACATATCTTCTTTTTTTCAAGATTTTATTTATTTACTTTTTAGTAAGGGGAAAGGAAAGAGAAAGAGATGGAGAGAACCATCAAGGTGTGGTTGCCTCTCGTGCGCCCCCTACTGGGGACCTGGCCTGCAACCCAGGTATGTGCCCTGACCAGGCTCCAACCCCTCAACCCTCTGGTTCACAGGCCAGCACTCAGCCCACTGAGCCACACCAGCCAGGGCCATCTTCTAAGAGTAAAACATTCTCCTGCCCTGGCTGGTGTGGCTCAGTGGATTGAGCACAGGCTGTGAACCAAAGGGTCGCCTGTTTGATTCCCAGTCAGAGCACACACCTGGGTTGTGGGCCAGGTCCCCAGTGGGGGCCACATGACAGGCAACCACACATTGTTGTTTCTCTCCCTCTCTTTCTCCCTCCCTTCCTCTCTCTCTGCAAATAAATAAATAAAATATTTTAAAAAGAGAGTCTCCTAAATAACCACAAAATTATTATTTTTTAAACATTTTATTTATTTATCTTCAGAGGGGAAGGGAAAGAGAGAGGGAGAGAAATATCAATGTATGGTTGCTTCTCGTGCGTCCCTTGCCAGGAATTGGCCTGCAACCCAGGCATGTGCCCTGACTGGGAATCCAACCCAAGTTTGTACAAGGTTGTACAAGGTTGACATGCACAACCTTGAGATGTACATGTCAAGGTTGTATGTACATCTTGACATGCAACCCAAGGTGTATTGGGTTGTCATGTCTCTTTAGGGTGTTTTAATTTACAGGCAACACACAAACACACATACATGCACTTTTTTCCTCCATGACATTGTTGATTTTTCTCAGAGTTCAGACCAGCTTCCAGTAGAATGTCCCCCACTGCAGATTTGTCTGATTGTTTCCTCCTGTTGTTCTGTTTGTTCCATGCCCCTGTTTTGCTTGTAAAAGGGACAATACCATGGAGTCCACATTGCATCACATCTGGAGGTGTGTAATGTCATATGGTCCCACCAGTAGGATGCTGAGTTTGGTCACCCAGTCAAGGACCTAACTGCCAGATCTCTCCTTGTAATGGTGCATTTTCCCCTTGCTCATCTCAGCAGTGAGACCTGTTCACTATGCAAACCTGTTCCCAACCGTTATTGTAGCAGCCACTGCTTATCCTTGCCTGAACCAAGTGTTACATGGGTGAGAGGGAAGATTTCCTTGGAAATGAAATAGAAAGTAACTCAAGTGTTTTGACCAGGAGAAGGACATACCTAATTTTTACACGTTTAAAAGATCACTTCAATGGCTATGGACAGAAAAATGCAGGGAAAGGGTGAAGGGGTAACAGGGAGATAGATGGTCAGGGGTCTACAATTTCCAGAGAAGAGATGGTGGGTTGGACCAATATGGTAGCAATGGGGTGGGAAGGAGCGGTGGGATTCAGGATGTATTGTGAAGGCCGAGCTCTCTTATTCAGTTGCAATAGGAGTGTAATCAGAGTGTATATAAAAAAGTGAAGTTAAAAGTAACTCCTAGAGGAGGGATCCTGGATTGGATTCTAAATCCCAAAAAAGAACATTCATGGGAAACTGGTGCAATTCAAATAAGGTATACAGTATTATTGGTTAATAGTATTATATTGATGTTAATTTCCTGACAAATAACTGTGCTACAGTTATATAAGAAATTGACATGGTGGAAGGTGGTTGAAGGATATATGGGAGCACTGTACAATCTTTGCAATGTTTCTGTAAATCTGAAATGATTTCTTTAAAAAAGAAAACTTGTTTACTTTTAGAGAGAGGGAAGGGAGGGAGAAATATCAATGTGTGGTTCCCTCTCAAGCACCCCACTACTGGGGACCTGGCCCACAACTCAGTCATGTGTCCTGACTAGGAATCGAACTAGCAACACTTTGCTTCACAGACCGGTGCTCAATCCACTGAGCCAGATCAGCCAGGGCACAAAATGTCTTCAAAATAACAAGTTTAAAGGAAACTTTAAAAGGAAGCTAATCTTCCCTTAATAATAAATCTCATACTCAGATTTGTACAATGCGCTGCTGGGTCATTGATGGTGCTATTGACGTAGAAAGGGGAGATGGAGGAAGGCTGGGGTTACTGAGGAATTGTAGGATTGGACATTCAGAGAGGCCCGCTGGATGCTCATGTAAAGCTGTGGGGTTGAAGGTTGGGATATATGGCGATCTCAGAGGAGTTTGGGGCTGGAAACCTAGACCTGGGAGTCACTGGTGTGCAGATGGTCTTTGAAGCCATGTGACTGACAAGCTCATCTAGGATGTGAGAAGGGATGCAGAAGGGAAGAAGTCTTGGAGCTGAGTTCCAAGGCGCTCCAGCATTTAGAGCTCAGATAAAGCAAGAAATGTTAGCAAGAGAGATTAAGTAGGAAGGAAAACTGTGGGAATGGGGTGTCCAGGAAACCAAGAAAGAAAGCACTTCAAAAGAGAGGCAGCCCAGGCTGGGTGTCTTAGTTGGTTGGAGCGTCATCCTGTACACCAAAAGGTTGTGGGTTCAATCCCTGGTCCGAGCGCGTAGGGGAGGAAACTGATCGATGCTTCTTCCTCACAGTGATGTTTCTCTCTCTCTCTCTTTCTCCCTTTCTCTCTCTCTCAAATCAGGGAATATATCTTTGGGTGAAGATTATTAAAAGAAGGAGGAGGAAAAGGAGAAGGAGAGAAAAAGTGGAAGGGGAAGGGGAGGAGGAAGAAGAGGAAGGGGAAGGGGGTAACAGGGCCCTAGCCAGGTAGCTCAGTTGGTTAGAGCATTGTCCTGTTATGCCAACGTTATGGGTTCGATCCTTGACCTGGGGACATACAAGAAGTTGACGTTTCTCTCTCTCACTTTCTCAAATCAATAAAGCTTTTTTAAAAATAAAAATTATTTTAGAAAGGAGGCAGCAGACCCAGTAAAAGGCAGCATTCACTGTGTCCAGAGCTCCTGAAGAATGCGAAAAGGTAAGGACTGAGGTTTGGCACCCACAGGTCTTGATGAAGTGGAGATGTCAAGTAGGGAAATTCCTTGGAGAAGTTTTGCTACAAAGGGAGCAGAGAGAGGTGACGTTAGCAGGATAGGAGAGCAGAGTTGAGGAAGGTTTGTTTTTATTTAATAAGATAGAAAAGATATTAAGATAGAAAGTCTTATAACACAATTGCTGATGGCAAAAAGTTAAGCATATGCCTATCACACATCCCAGAAAGTCCACTGTTAGAGACTTAGAGACCTGAAAACTTGTGTTCGCACAAAAATGTGTACAAGGATATTTACATCAGCTTCATTCAAAATCACCACAAATGAAGTGTGATGTTTAAGCCCTTTGTACAGTGAGTGGATAAACAAATGGGCATTCACCCATGCCTTGGAATACTACCAGGAATTAAGAACAGAACTGATAGACACTGTACGAGTGAATCATCAATGCCTTATGCTGAGTGAAAGAAGCCCGATTCAAAGGCTACATACTTACTATTTCATTTATTTGACATTTTGGAAGTGGGACCAAAGGAGAGAAGTGAGCAGTAGTTGCCAACAGCTGGTAGGAGGGGGCATGGCCTACAAAGGGAAGGAGGCAACCTTGCAGAGTGACAGAGCTGTTGTCTACCGCATTTTTTGGACTATAAGATGCACTTTTCATTCTTTCTTTATTTTTTTACTTTTTAAATTTTATTTCTTTTTATTTTTAGAGAGGAGGAAGGGAAGGAGAAAGAGAGGGAGAGAAACATCAATGTGTGGTTGCCTCTCACATGGCCCCCACTGGGGACCTGGACTGCAACCCAGGCATGTGCCCTGACTGGGAATCGAACCTTGACCCCTTGGTTCACAGCCCGTACTCAATCCACTGAGCTATACCAGCCAGGGCTATTTTTTTACATTTTTTTGCTTTTAATTCCCCGCCCCCCCTATTTTCCTCCTCTAAAAGCTAGGTGCGTCTTATGGTCAAAAAATAGACACACCTGGGTTTTAGAGAAAATAGGAAAAAAATTTTTGAAGCAAAAAATGTGGTAAAAAAGTGCATCTTATAGTCGGAGAAATACGGTATTTTGATTGTAGTGCACTTACACGCCTGTATTCATTTGCCAAGACTCCCAGAAGTGTACACTATAAAGGGTAAATTTTATTGTATGTAAATTAAACCTTGATACACTTGACTGAACAAAAAAGGTGGTTCCCGAAAATATTCATTAATTACAAGGGGGTAAATAATCACTTTACAGTGGAGAAACCCAACAGACACAACTCTAGGCAAGTAATCAAAGTAAACTCACCTTTTTTTAAATAAAGATTTTATTTATCTATTTTTAGAAAGAGGGGGAGAGAGGGAGAGAAACACCAGTGTGTGGTTACCTCTCACATGGCTCACACTGGGGACCTGGCCTGTAACCCAGGCATGTGCCCTGACTGGGAATCGAACCTACGGCCCTTCAGTTCGAAGCCGGCGCTCAATCCACTGAGCCACACCAGCCAGGGCAATAAAAATCTTTGAGAGAAGGGTATTTTTTTTAAGAAGTCGCCGTTTCAATTTCTGGTCAGGGCACATATGGGATTGTAGGCCAGGTCCCCAGTAGAGGGCGTGCGAGAGACAACCAATAGATGTTTCTCTCCCTCTCTTTCTCCCTCCCTTCCTCTCTTTCTAAAAATAAATAAGTAAAATCCTTAAAAAAGAAAAAGGATATATCATCCTCATATCCCCAAAATGATGTCATGAAAAGGGAACTTCGTCTCTGTGGCAATCTTACTATCCCCCCAAAAGAACTCTGCAGTCTCCCAAGTCTTCAGTGTGGGCAGAGCTGGGGGGGGGGGGGGGGGGGGGGGGGGGGGGGGGGGGGGGGGGGGGGGGGGGGGGGGGGGGGGTGCTTATCACTGCTCTGAAAGCCTCCGTCGGAGTAGGCCGGCTGGAGGAAGAGTGCTTTCAAGGTAGCTCCCTCACATCAGCCAGAGCTCTGGCCATCTGACCCGCAGAACTGTCCCACGGAGAACAGTGGGAGGGAAAGTTGCCTTTTATGTCCCCACCTCAGAAATCACATGGCTTTCCTTCCGAGACAGTCTGTTGGTCCGGGGAGTTACCAAAAGGAACTGGCAAGGACTCTTTTAGATACAATGTGGCAAGGTTCTGGATTACCTTGTAAAACAAGAAATAAGATCTTTTTGGGAAAAGATAATCTAGTGCAGGCCAGGTTTTAGCAGGATCATTGATGGACCTACTGAAATTACTAAGCATTATGACAGTTTTTCAGAGTGATGGATAGGATCCAGGATCGGGAATCTTCTCTGACAGAGTGGGAGAGGCCAGAAAGGAAAGGGGAGTTCATTAGGGAAGGACGGGAAGGGCGACCATGAACTGCTTGGGCTTCAAAGGAGCTAAGGGAGGGAGTATCACCTGGAAGTGGCGAGTAGGAGCACCCACCTCCAGGTTCAGTGGTAGGTGGGTGTAAGAGGCAGGGCCGCAGGAAAGAGGCAGGGGTCGGTTCACAGAGTTCAGTGGCCTTGGAGAATGAGAGAAAAAAAGGAGAGAAAAGAAAGGAGACAAAGACCAGAGAGAAAGGGAGAGAAAAGACCAGAGAGATGGGGGGACAGAGATCCAGAGACCAAGGAGAATCAAGGGCCATGAAAGAGACAGATACAGAGAGAAGAAGGAGAGAGACCCAGAGAGCAGGACACAGAACTCCAGATGAAGAGTGACATAGCATCCTAGAATGGAATTGTACACAGGAAGAGCAAGAGCGCGAGAATTCGCAGGGAATGATAACCTGTACTGTCTCTCTCCACTTGCCCAGCAGAGGGCGCGCGGGACCGCATTCCCAGGAGTTCAGGTGACCAATCCCACCCCCTACCCGGCACCACCACCCCCGGTCCCGCCAAGCCCAACCGATGGAGCTATTTTTACGCGATGTCACAGGACACCAACGGCTGGAAGGCCATCCTCTGTCTGTCCTTTGGTCCCTCCAAGTGACCCTGCGACGTCTCCCCAGCCCACCCCCACCTGTTCCTGGCAGGCCCTGCTTCCCTTGGCATCATTCAAAGCTACAGCTCAGGTCTCCCTGGGTCTCAGCGTATCTGGCAAAGAACCCAAGTGGAGACCCCGGGAGAGACCCTAGCGAGGGCACCGAGTGAGGGGTGCGCATGCTCGTGGTTTGCAGCTGCTGGAGGGGCCCAGGATCAGGCAACCGTCGGGAAGAGAGTGGTGGAGCCGACCTAAGACTGATGGTCGGAGAGATTCAGAGATGACCCCAGAGACCCTGAGTCCTCCAGACGCCCTGAGACAGAGACTAGTAGTAACTCAGGGAAAGAAAAAGACCCAAAGGGGCGCCCCAGAGAAACCCACAGACAGAAATCCATAAAGACTAAAAGAGAGAATGAGAGGGAAGAGACCCAGAAAATTAAGCAGAGTCACGCGGACAGAGGGGAGAGAGAGACCAACGGACACAACAGGTAAACAGAGACAGACTCCCGAGAAACAAGATTCAAAACAAAGACGGAGGTTGGAGACACCAAGACAGAGGCCCCCAGGACAGCGAGACTCTGAGATAATCGCTGCATAAAGACACTCAACGATACTCCCTTACAGGAACCCAAATCAAGGGCAAAGCCAGATGCAGAGAATGAGAGAAATGGGTGGAAATTTGTGACTCCAGCAGAGGGTCTCAGATACTCATTTAAGAGAGACAGAAGACAAACAGATAGAAAGGCAGACGAGAGACAAACATGGAAACCCGGAGAGACAGAGACCCTGGGCTACGGACAGACGGAAGGAAAGGGGACCAGAAAGCGGAATAGACGCGGAGAAAGCGTAGCTCGCGGGTGGCTGGGGGCGGGGAAGGCGGGCGCCCCTGCAGAGGGCGCGCGGCTGCCCTCTGCCCCGCAGGGGTCACGGCGCCCCCTCCCCCGCGCCCTGGCCGGAGGGCCGGGCTATTTTTACGCGTGGACACCGGACACCAGGCTGGGGCGGCGGCGGCGGCGGCCGAGGTGGGGCCGGGACGGGTCGGGCGTCGGGGCCACACGTCCGTCCGCGGGTCGCCGGGGCTGCGCGCGCCATGGAGCCGCGGTGCCCGCCGCCCTGCGGCTGCTGCGAGCGGCTGGTCCTCAACGTGGCCGGGTTGCGGTTCGAGACGCGGGCGCGCACCCTGAGCCGCTTCCCAGACACGCTGCTCGGGGACCCGGCGCGCCGCAGCCGCTTCTACGACGGCGCGCGCCGCGAATACTTCTTCGACCGGCACCGGCCCAGCTTCGACGCCGTGCTCTACTACTACCAGTCCGGCGGGCGGCTTCGGCGACCGGCGCACGTGCCGCTCGACGTCTTCCTGGAGGAGGTGGCCTTCTACGGGCTGGGCGCGGCGGCGCTGGCGCGCCTGCGCGAGGACGAGGGCTGCCCGGTGCCGCCGGAGCGGCCCCTGCCCAGCCGCGCCTTCGCTCGCCAGCTCTGGCTGCTCTTCGAGTTCCCCGAGAGCTCGCAGGCCGCGCGCGTGCTCGCCGTCGTCTCTGTGCTCGTCATCCTCGTCTCCATCGTTGTCTTCTGTCTCGAGACGCTGCCCGATTTCCGCGACGACCGCGACAAGCCGCTAGCCGCGGTGGCTGCTGCGGGACCGGTGAGGAGGCGAGGCCTCAGGGGAGAGAGGCGGGGCCTCAGGGGAGAGAGGCGGGGTTTGAGAGGAAAGGGGCGGAGAGCGTGGGAGCCAGGCCAATCAAAATCAGATTAAGGGCGGGAGGCGGGACCTATCAGGAAGGTAGGGTTTGGCTTGAGAGGGCGGGGCTTTGGGGTCTGGTGAGAGGACCCGACCATTCAAAGGTGAGACAGGGTCTTTGAGGAATGAGCACCCAACAGAGGGACAGGGCCTGTTGGGGACTCCACCATTAAAATATGGGGGCGCTGCCCTGGCTGGTGTAGTTCAGTGGATTGAGCGCGGGCCTGTGAACCAAAGAATTGTGGTTCGATTCCCAGTCAGGGCACATGCCTGGGTTGCAGGCCAGTTCCCGGCAAGGGATGCACGAGAGGCAACCATACATTGATATTTCTCTCCCTCTCTCCCTCTCTCCTTCCCTTCCCCTCTAAAGATAAATAAAGAAAATGTTTAAAAAATAAACAAAAAATACGGGGGCGCTGAAGGTATGATTTAAGGGGGCGGGGCTTGAGGATCTGAATAGAAGGACCTATCAGAAGGCAGGGTTAAGCTAGGTGAGAAGCCTGGCTTGAGCAAGGCGAGAGAGGGGTACAAGTACCTTATGAAACCAAAGCTGGGGATGGGGGAGCCTGCAAAATGTCGGGTCTGTGCGGGAAGGATGGTGCGGAGGTGGTGACAGTCGGGCCTGAAGAAAGCAGCTGAGGTAGCTGGAGACAGTGGTGGGTCTTGAGGGTTAGAGTAGGAGGAATCCATCCTAAAGAAAATTGGGCTGGTTGCTGTGAGAGGAGGGCCCCGGGGGTTTGGCAGGCAGAAAGGTCTTTAACCATTATAGTCTGGGCTGGGTTTGGTTTGGGAGGGCAGGGCATGAGCGAGCGAGTGGGGCCACATCAGGGACCCTCCCTGCCTTGAAAACCGATTCTGGGGGAAGGCTTTGCAACGGATGAGGTTGAACCTCATTCAAGCATCATTTCCTGAGGCCCCACCAGTGAAGGATGAGGGATCACAGAATCAGTCATCCCTGGGGTCCTGGGAAAAAGTCCATGACAGCTGGGTCACTGGTGGCCTTGGGGACAGCAGCTGTTGGCCAATTTGTAGATCAGTAGTTGGATATTTCAGCAATGAATGTGGCTGTTCCAGGGTGTCCCAGCCCTGGTGTGGTTCTCTCTGAAGCCCTTCCTTCTTGCAGCTCCCCAGCAGGCTGAATGGCTCCAGCCCCGTACCTGGACCCTCGGCTCGCATGCCCTTCGACGACCCGTTTTTTGTGGTGGAGACGCTGTGCATCTGCTGGTTCTCCTTCGAGCTACTGGTGCGTCTGTTGGTTTGCCCAAGCAAGACAGTCTTCTTCAAGAATGTGATGAACCTCATTGATTTTGTGGCCATTCTGCCCTACTTTGTGGCTCTGGGCACAGAGCTGGCCCGGCAGCGGGACGTGGGCCAGCCTGCCATGTCATTGGCCATTCTGCGAGTCATCCGACTGGTGCGCGTCTTCCGCATCTTCAAGCTGTCGCGGCACTCCAAGGGCCTGCAGATCCTTGGCCAGACGCTGCGGGCCTCCATGCGTGAGCTGGGCCTCCTCATCTTCTTCCTCTTCATTGGGGTGGTCCTCTTCTCCAGCGCCGTCTACTTTGCTGAGGTCGACCGGGAAGACTCCTATTTCACCAGCATCCCTGAGTCCTTCTGGTGGGCGGTGGTCACCATGACCACCGTCGGCTATGGGGACATGGCGCCAGTCACCGTGGGCGGCAAGATCGTGGGCTCTCTGTGCGCCATCGCTGGAGTGCTGACCATTTCCCTGCCCGTGCCGGTCATTGTCTCCAACTTCAGCTACTTTTACCACCGAGAGACAGAGGGCGAAGAGGCCGGGATGTACAGCCACGTGGACACGCAGCCCTGTGGCCCCCTGGAGGGCAAGGCCAATGGGGGATTGGTGGATGGAGAGGTACCCGAGCTAGCACCTCCTCTCTGGCCACCCCCGGGAAAACACATGGTCACTGCAGTGTGAGGGAGAGTTGAGGCCGGCAGGACCTCACATTTCTGTGGAGGGAGGGTTGAGGGAGGGAGGGGGGGAGGCCGGGAAGGGTGAAGGGGAAGGTCAGGGGGAGGGAGTTGGATTTAGGAAGAACCAGGTTAAGTGGTAATGAGCTGAGGAACGCTGGGTCTTCTTATTGGGTCTTGAGTTGCGGTTTGGTACTCCTGTAGGTCCCTCCTTAGGTGGCAGTGAATGGCAGTGGGTTACGCTAAGCGGAGGGAGAGGCCTCATTGATTTCTTTTGCATTGGTTTTCGCAAGGCTGTGGAGCCTTTGGGGTAGTATTGAAATAGAGCCGGTCACGTAGTTTTGTGAGTTTCTTTGTTCTCCGTCCGGTTGGCTTGGGTTGGGCTGGGTTGAGAGTCTGGGTGAGTCTTGTCTGACTGCCTCGTGCAGGATTCCATGGGTTTCCCGAGCCCCCGAGGGCTGTGGTAGGTTAAGTGAGGTGGCCACCCAGGGCATTGTTGGGACTGATTGTGTACTTGTGCATGGTGTTGCGGAGTTGAGACATGTTGGCAATTGTGTGGCTTTGTGATTCTTCTAGGGCTGTGTTATTTTAGGTTCTGTGAACTTGTGAGTCATGTAGAAATACGCAGAGTCAAGGGATAGAGTGCGAGCTTTCTAGGTCACATTAGCGTCAGTTGGGTGGGAATGTCTGACCACAGGAATCTTGCAGGGTGCTGTTGAGTTGAATTGTGTCACGTTATGTGGCTGGACGTTTTTTCGAGGCTACACGGACCTGAGCCGTATGGAGTTGTAGGACCATGGGAGTCTCATAGGGCCAGCTCGTAGGGCCAGGCTGAGGTGAGCTGCACTGAATTTGCCATTGTGGGTCTGGTAGGAATGCTGGGTTGAGTTGGCCTGTATGTGCGAACTCCACAGGGCCATGTGGGTTTGTTCTGGATGGAGCGGTAGCACCAGCACCCAGGGACATCAGTAATGGGGAGGAATCATGTATCAGGGAGCAAATGTGCTGTGGTGGAGTGTGGGAGACAAACCGAACCAGATGCTCCTTCTGTTTATTGCACACCCGCTTCATTGTGCCATGAAAACCCTCTTGCTCTCTGTTCTCGCCTACAGTTTTGCTTCCAGACATGGACATCAGAGCCACCAGGGAAGGCAGAGGGAAGGAGACACTGTCTGCACTTTGTCCAGACATGGCAGGGGGACAGAAACCCAGTGGAGGGGGGCAGAGACCTGGGGAAGGACAGAGACTCAGAGAAAGCGAAAGAATCCCACAGCAGAGGGGGAAAGACACGAGAAGAGCGAGGAGCAGAGACTCAGAAAGGAGGAAATGAAAGGCCCAGAGGGAAGGGGGCAGAAACCCAAATTGAGAGGGGGACAGAGACCCAGAGCAGAGTGTCAGGCACCCAGAGAGAGAAAGAGGCAGATGCCCAGAGCTGGAGGAAGACCAGAGTGCCCGAGAGAAAGAGAACCAGGGAAGAAAATGGCAGCACGAGTCAGTGCCACTGAGCCCAAGAGAGATGCAGAGTCTCCATTCCACAGAATCCCGAACTGGGGCATGCCGCTCCATTTTCCTGCGGCTCTGGAACACTGGCAGACGAACTGGGGAGAAACCTGAGTCTGAAGAGCATGAGAGTGGCTTTCCAAGGTCAGGCAGCCCATCACTGTCACCAGGGGCCAGAGCTTGTGGCAATCTGCCTGACCCCACATGTCTCGTCAGCCTGCCGGTATACACAGGACCTCCTGAGTCCAAATAGCCCTACAAACAAGGAAACTGAGGCTCGGAGGGGAGGGTGTTACCCAAGGTCACGAAGCCAAACATTGTATGGTGTCTTTCAGTACAGAGGGCATTTGGAGGAGGAGGAGGGGGATGGTGAAATCGCTAACACATACAGGGCTTCCTATGTGCCAGGCGTCATTCAAATACTTTACTCATATTAATTTATTAAAACCCCAGTGGTTTACACGGTGTGGTTGTGGTTTTTGTTGTTATTTTTAGCGACAACAACACCCTGCCTTTTTCGATCAAATGAAATCTTACTTAGAGGCAGCAGGCTGACCCTTCAGAAGGGAACTGGCGACTCTGAATGCAGTGAGACACTCAGTGTGGCACCCCTGACTTAACCCAACTCCCTTTTTACTCAGAGAAATAGAAGAAGGTACAGGCTGTGGGAAGAGTACGATAAAGGTCGGAAATAATATAACCTTTGTGTTGTCACTTCGCTTGGAACTGGAGAGAAAGACACACCTGGGGACAGAAACGGAGACAGACACCCTCAGTGGTGACAGACCCAGGCAAGCCTGGGAGGCAGCACAGAGCACAGCACAGAGAGACCCCATGGGGAGGAGACACAGGCAGACAAGAGCCAAGGCCTGCAGAGAGGACAGGGACAGAGAGGACAGGGACGGAGGCAAAGAGAGACACCCACAGGGAAGTGGGGACAGAAGAGGGGAGGGCAGTGAACTGGGAGAGGGTCAGAGACCCGGGGGAGGATGAAGACCCACAGGAGGGGGAGGGAGCCAGAGGGGAGGTGTCAGAGATCCAGAGAGAGGGGAGGACAGAGACGGGGGTGGGGGGAAAGAGACCCAGAGACAGGGGAAAGGAGATCTGGGGAAGGGGGACAGAAACTGTTGCCCAGTGACTCCTCTTTGCTTCCTCTCCTCTCCTGGGCCATCCAGCGGGAGCCAGGGAGCCACAGACTGCCTCTGGCAGGAGTGGGACATGCTGGGTGCTCAGGGACGGGGAGGAGTGTGGAGAGGTCAAGGAGGTGACTCCACTGGACACTCAAAGCCTGGGAAGCGCCCCTCCCCCACCCCATAAACAACTGTGGCTGCATTCTGTGTTGCCTTGGCTGTGATGGGGGAGAGGAGAGGGGAACACCCTCATCCTGGGGACACCCTTCTTGCCACTTTGCCATGCTATATTTAGGAGGGAGGGGTTTGGGATGCCCTTCCCCCAGAAGGCAAGTGTCAACTTCTCTCCTGAAAATAACTTGGGCGGGGTGGGGTGGGGGGGCTGAGACAGTGCTGTCCCAGACTCCAGCTCCCATGTCCCCCTCTAGGGTCCCTGTCTGTCTCTGGGTCTCTATCCCCCTTCTGGGTTCTGGCCCCTTCTCTCCAGGTGTCTGTCTCCTCTCTTTGGATCTGTCTTCTCTCTCTCTGGGTTTCCGTCCCCCTCTTTCGCTTGGACTCTGTCCCCCTTTCCTCTCCGTTTCTGTGCCTTTTACCCACCTCCCTTCATCTGTCACTATTTACTTTGTTTCTCTAAGGTCCTTCTGTTCGCAAACCGTATCTATCTCCGAGTCCTATAATACCTTGACTTTCTCTTGTCTGAGCTCAGGACAAGACCCTCTCCCCAGTCCCCACTCAGGAAATTCCAGGAGAGAAGCCTACGTGGGAGAGCCCCCCACATCCACTGTCTCCCCGGCCTGGGGCCTTATCACTGCCCAAGCCCAGCTGGTTAATGTCTGGCCTGGAGCTCCTGGGAAAGTGAGGATGAGAGTAGAGGGTGGGAATCTGCCTGGGGATTGACACTTCACTGGCAACAGAATGCAAAGGAATCCCAAGCCCAGACTCCCGGCTCCGAGGGAGGAGGGGCTGGGGGCTCGGACTCCTGGGTCCG
The DNA here is from genome assembly GCA_004027475.1 of Anoura caudifer. Taxonomy (NCBI): domain Eukaryota; kingdom Metazoa; phylum Chordata; class Mammalia; order Chiroptera; family Phyllostomidae; genus Anoura; species Anoura caudifer. The sequence goes on along the minus strand of PVKU01008660.1, from coordinate 25,744 downwards.
AGGGAGGAGGGGCTGGGGACCTGGACTCCCGGGTCTGAGGAAGGAGGGGGCTGGGCGCTCGGATTCCTGGGTCCGAGGGAGGAGGGGACTGGGGGCCTAGATTTCTGGGTCTGAGGGAGGAGACGCTGGGGATCTCCACTCCTGGGTCCGAGGGAGGAGGGGCCGGGGGCCCGGACTCCTGGGACCGAAGCGGGCGGAGGGCTGAGCGAGCCAGGCCGGGCTTCCGAGGTCCCGGCCGGCGTGTGGAAGGCGGGATCCCCCAGCCCCTCCTCCGCCGTCCGGCGCCGCCCCGCCCCCGCCCCCGACCCGGGCCCTCCGGAGCGTGTGCAGCGAGGAGCCGGCGGGCGAGCGCGCGTCCCTGCAGCCGACGAGCAGGAGGAGGAGGAGGCGCCGCCTCGCCAGGGGCAGCCGAGGGAGCGGAGGAGGGCGCCCCAGGTAAGAGCCTCGGCGCCTCCTCCTGCGGGATTCCGGCGTCCGGGTCGCCCTGCCCCCGGGTAGGGAGGGACGTGGGCGGGGCCGGCGGGGGCGGGGCTTGGCGGAGGAAACTGAGGCAGGAGAGAAACGTCCTAGAGGAGCGGCGGGTTCCCCCAGAGGAGTCTCAAGGGTCCGGACCCTCAGCCCGAATCTTTTGGGAGTCCGTGTTTCTGAGTGTGCCTGGGGAGGAGGCGCCCTGAACTCCAGAACTCCTGGGTCTGAGACAGGAGGGATTCGGGGGCCTGGATTCCTGCCTCTGAGGGAGGGGGCAGGGGTCTGGACACCAAGGGACGAGGCAGCCGAGACCCAAGGTCTTAAGGAAGAGGCAGCTGGGGACCTACACTCCTGGTCCCGCGCGCGCCCCTCTTCACACCCCACCTTCCCACCCCTCATCTCCCAGCCAGGGCAGGGAGCCTCTCCAGGTATGCGCAGCAGGAGTCTTGGACGGGCCCTGGCCTGTCCTGTGTGGGGAAAACATTCCAGGAAGCAGCCTCGGGGACCCAGGGCTTCTTGAGTGTGGGCCCTCAGGTACCCGGGTGTCCAGACCAGCCCCACCCCCACCCTGTCTGAGAGATGAATGGGCCGAGGAGGATGTAATCTTTTCCAGCCTCTCCCCTCCCCTCTCCTCCCCCATCTGCTTTCCATCGCAGCCAGGAGCTATCACCTGGGCAGGGAAGGGGGCCTCTGGAAAGGGGGCGTGGTCTCGACTCTTGGGTACCCTACGCGCTTTAAAAGGAACCCTGGAAGGGGAGCTTCAGGGGTTTAGGCGCCTTCCCCCACCTGCCTATATAACCTGCCGCTTCCCTTCTTCCCCTAGGTAGTTGCTCCCTCTCTCTACTGAGATGTCAGGAAGGAGGGGGCGGCCTGTGTCCCCCACTGGGGCCCCCTGGAGCTTGGGGGCCCCCAGCCCGGAAGCTCGGAGGTGGAGTAGGTGCTGACAGGTCCGGTAACCGTCCTTTCCCAGAACCACAGGCTTCCAGAATGTTGTAGAGATCAGGCAGTATACCCACACCTCCTCCCGCATCTCCCAGCCCCAGGTCAATTTCACAGCCAGGGAAACTGAGGCCCCGTCTGGCTTGCTTTGCCTTGTGACTGGCAGTTTTGAACTGAACTTGGATCACCCTAGAATTCCAGAACTGGCCTTTCTCAGAGTTTCAGGACCTCAGACCTCCTCCAGGCTGTGGCGCCTAGGGTCCCTTGGGGTTGCAGAGGCAGTATGGCAGAGTGCAGTTGCTTAGACCTGAGTTCCAGTTCTGGCATTTGCTGGCTGTGTGACCTTGTACAAATTGCTAACCTCTCTGAGCCTGTATCTCCCCAATTGCTGGCTATTAATAGTAACAGTAGTAGAATAATTATAATTATTAGTAGTAATAGTAGTAGAATAATCTGGAAGGTGGGCATTATCCAATCCTAGGATATAGGGTCCCCCGAGGTTCTAGAACAAAGGCCCCCCTGTGGTTCTGGTATGCAGGCCTCTCTCAGTTGTTACGCTCTTCTCTAACCCCAGCTTTCCTCTCCCGCTCAGGTGTTCAGCGAGATGCTCCCCCACCCCTCATGGTCCCTCCCCATCCTCCTCCTCAGCCTCCTCCCCTACATCCCAGTGGAACCCCACCCCCCACCTTCGCCACTGCCCCCATTTCCGGCGCCTGAGTGGGACCTCCTTTCCCCCCGAGTAGTGTTGTCCAGGGGTGCCCCTGCAGGCCCCCCTCTGCTCTTCCTGCTGGAGGCTGGGGCCTTCGGGGAGTCCCCCGGCAGCCCCGCTAACCGCACTCGGCGAGGGGTGAGCGAGACAGCACCAGCGAGTCGCCGGGGAGAGCTGGCTGTGTGCGATGCAGTCAGCAGCTGGGTGACAGACCGCCGGACGGCTGTGGACCTGCGTGGGCGCGAGGTGCAGGTGCTGGGCGAGGTGCCTGCGGCTGGCGGCAGTCCCCTCCGCCAGTATTTCTTTGAGACCCGCTGCAAGGCTGACAACACGGGGGAAGGTGGCCCTGGTGCAGGTGGAGGGGGCTGCCGGGGCGTGGACCGGAGGCACTGGGTGTCCGAGTGTAAGGCCAAGCAGTCCTATGTGCGGGCATTAACCACCGATGCTCAGGGCCGTGTGGGCTGGCGATGGATTCGAATCGACACCGCCTGTGTCTGCACACTCCTCAGCCGGACTGGCCGGGCCTGAGGCCCCTGCCCGGGAATTGGACAAGCGGAGGAAGAAAGAGAGCTGGCTGCTGAGGGACCTCAGATGTGACCTGGCTGCTCTGGGCCTCGTTTTGGGAACTGGTTAAATAGTCACAAAAATCACAGCTCTCTGATTATGAGAGCTCAATCTGTACAATTTGTATGAAACAAAACCAAACGAGGTTTTGAAGGATGAATAGGAGTCCTCCTGTGAACCCAAGGGTAATGATGATGATGATAGCCAATATATTCTGACTGCCTACTGTTTGTCAGCTCTAATACACAACTTGTCAGATCAACTTGGTGGATTCGACCCTGGAGGCCTTTGGCTTCTAAGTTGCTGACTATGTGATCTCAGGGGACATCACCTTGCCCATCCTGGAGAGAATGACAAAGAGGGACTATGCCAAGGAGTAAGTTGGGGAGCATAAAAACTGGAATGTGTAAGCAACTGGCTGGAAGCTAGGATTCAAATTGGGAAGTTTACTAGGTCAGATAGGGCAAGGATGTTCTGTTTTGTGATAGTGACCTACCTGTCACAGTAGGTATGCAACATAGGAGGTCAGGATGCCAGAGAATTTGGCCCTGGTGGGGACATAGTCAAGTTTCCACCACCCTTCCCTGTCTCAACCTTTACCCCATATTGGGAAAGAAATAAACATTAACATTGTCCAGCTTGAGGAGGGCATGAGGTTCTGACCCATTGGCCTGACCCCTGGCAAGGATCAGGGGTCATTTGGACACTGATAGGCCAGAACAACCCAACAGGAGAGGGGACTCTAGAAGCCCGAGTGAGGGGACCAGAAGGCAGTCTCAGTTTTCCCTGTCTGCAGAATGGGTTGCCAGGATGAGTTAGCGGGGAGCCTCAGCCAAAAAGTCTTGAAAGTGAGGCAGTGACCAGAGAAGTCAGGGGCAGACCCCCCTCCTCAGGGCACCCCTTCACGTATTCCCACTCCACAGCCTCACACCTGTTACCAACACACAGGCTTTATTAGAGAGCCAGCTTTGGGCTGAGGGCATAGAAATCCGGCACCGTCACAGACCGGGCCCCTGGGAAGAAGGGTGGGGTGGCCTCTCTGGCTACATCTCTGTTCCGGATCTGCAGATCTACTCTCTTTTTCTTTCTTTTGCTGCTTCCTTGTCTCTTCTCACTTCCTGTCTCTTGTCTCTGGGACAGTAGCTCTTTTTTCTGTTTCTGTTTCTTAGTCATGGCCTCTCACCCATTCTCGTATTTTTTCTCATTCATCAAAGCTCTTTCTGCACCCCCACCACCAGCTTTGTGGCTTAGCACATCCCTGCGTATTTCTCCCAGGGTCTCTCGCTCTGCCCACCCCCATGCCCAGGTGGAAGTTTTCAGCCAAATCAAAGGCAGCAGGATACACAAAGCAGACGCTTACGCTGCACACGCAGGGAGGGAGGGACAGCCCGGGGGACATGGTTAGCCCCAGGTGGACAGGCCTGGCTGAGGGAGCAGGCTGCTGGGAGGGCTGGGTCCCTGTAGGAACGGTGGCTGGGAGTGTTTCTCATGGATTTTCTCATGGATGTGCTGGGCGGTCTCTATGCTCCTCTCCCTCTGGGTCTCTGCCCAGACTGTTCCCTGCTTCCTAGATCTCTGACCACCCCGCTCTGGTTTCTGTCTCCCTCTCTGCTGTCCCCTCTTTGGTCCTCCCAACCCCGGCACCAGGGGTCTCTGTCTCTAAAACTCTAAAATTGAACTTCTAATTCCCCTTCCCCTGCTCCCCGCGTCTGCCCTTCTGTCTGGGTCTCCCACCCCCCAACTTCTCTAAGTTTCTGTGATCCTCTTGGGGTCTCTGCCCCCTTTGATGAAGTCCCTGTCCCTCGGTGCCGGGATCTTTTTCTCACTGTACCCTCCCACAAGCCGGCAGGCCCTCCATTGGCTGGATTCAGCGAGGGCGGGTTCTGTCACCTAGGGCAACAGCAACAACAAACCTCCTGCCTGGCTACAGGGAGGGGGAGTGATCATGGCCGGCGGGACCCTAGCTCTGCGCTGTGGCCCTCCGTGGCCCCCCATCTCTGGGACCGAGCTGCCTGGATGCTGGCCCAAGTGGCATCTCACCAGCAGTGGTGTGGCCCACCACGTTATCCCACCGGCGCCCTTCCCTCCGCCCACCCTCCAGGTGAGAGGACCCCTAGGTTCCTCACCAAGAGGAGCCTGGAAGTCCAGACTCCTGTGTCTGAAGGAGGAGGGGTCCAGAGGTCCAGACACCTTGCTGAAAGAAAGCGGGGTTGGTGGCTTGGAGTCCTAAGTGAAACAGGAGGGTCTCCGAGTCCTGGGTCCGTCGAGGAAGGGCCCGGGAAGCTGGATGCCTGGAACTGGAGAGCGGAAAGGGCTGGGGACCCCCGGGGGGAGGTCAGGGCTGGCGGGCCAGGCGCCTGAGTTTTTGTAGCTGACGTCCTGCGCCTTCTGCCCAGTCCACCGAGGCAGAGCCCCTGCCCCCAGCCGCAAAGCAGGATTTGCACATCGGGGCTTACGACGAGGTCATCAACAGATGGGAGACGACTTCGGGCGCGGCTTTTGTGCCCAAGACCTACGGCGGGCCCTACGCGCAGCCCAGGGCCCCAGAACCTGCAGATCCCACGCGGATTATAGGAATCAAGGATTTAGGGGGAAAGGTGAGGTTCTGGGATGCCCAGGTCTGCGGGGGGACAGGACTGAGGACCGCAGTTCCGTCCTGGGAGGCTTCATGTTGGATGCCTGCATCGTCTTTCCGCAGCTCAGACACCACAGCTGGCGCCTCCCTCTGATCACAAAGCACCAGTGCAGCGAGATGAGGGCACAGTACACCAGCTGGCCGGACCTGGACCAGGGCGCCACTGGCTACATCACACCCCAGCCCCCGGCGCCTGCGGACCACCACCACCAGGGCTCTTCTCAGGTAGCGGGGAAGACCACGTGGGCGCGGGCAGACAGAGCTTGGAGCTCCTGGGGCGGTACGCTAGGGACCAGACCAAGACCCTGGGGCGGGGTCAGAAGGAATTTTTAGCCTGGAGGCGTGGCTAAAGGATCCGGGGCTGAATAATAAGAGCAAGGAGTAAGGGGAAGGGGCTTGGCCATTTGGAGACAGGGACTGAAGACCCCAAATTCCAGCTGTGAGGCTGCGGGCCACAACTAGCAAATGCTGAGGCGGTTTATGAGGGGGTTCTGAGGCTGGGGCGGATCCAGCCAGAACACTGGTCTTGGATATTCTGGGGGAGCCAGAGGCGGCCTAGGCTTTCTGGGAACGGATGAAGCTAGGACTTGCCGGCCAAGGTGTGGCTTAATTCCAGTGGCAGGACAAGAGAAGTGTAAGTCTGGGGGACTTGGCTTTCTTTTCTATGACGGGCAGAAAGTGTTTGGGATCGGAGTAACCCTAGTAAGTGTTCTGATATTGGGAGCGAAACGCACGTGCGCTGGAGTCAATCGGTCAGGAAGGCTTCTGATTCTAGGGGAGGGTGTGGAGGCCTGGTCCAGAGAGGCTGTTGAGTCCGAAGGAAGAGTGGTTCTCAGTCTGGGACCCAAGGCTTTGAAAGGGATATGAAATCTCTTTTGGACATTCCTCCTGCCCCATCCCCCTCAGGCACTGCTCCCCTGGATGAAGAACCCCAAGCTAGTCGGCCAGCCTTTCACAGGACCCGACCAGAGCATCCTGGACCGCCACCAATTCTATCTGACCACCTCAGCCCGCGACTTCCGGGCCTACTCCAAGTGAGCCGGGGTTTCCATCGGCAATAACTCCTGCACAGCCCCGCGGAGGCTGCTGGAACGCCTAGTCCCCTGCTGTCGGCTCCCCCTCTTGACTTAGAACCAGAAGGTCGGACCCCAGACCCTACCTTTTTTTAGTGCCCAGGTATTCTTAAGCGTCAAGCCTTAGGACCACGAAGCCTGCGGAGGGCTCACAAGCCAGTTCTGGATCTAGGAGCTGGGCCCTGCCGGTGTGGGGCGGGGCTCCTTTGGCATTCGAGTCCCCAGATACTCCATCCAAAGACTGTGAAAACCCCAGATTCCCGGCGCTTACGTACCTCGAGCATCTAGGAATCCAAGCTAAGAATCCCCAGCCCCATTCTTTCTAAGTTTGAGGAGTCCCCAGACTCCTCACAACGCACCAGGGTTCAGTTCTGCTGCGTCCTCAGGCCCCGAGGTGTGAATCCTCAGACTGCTCCAGAGGATTGACCTGTGCTCTCCCCATCCTGCCTCCCCCAACAGGAAGGAGTTGCTTGGATACCCCATCAAGGACTCGCTGATGTACTGGAACTTCGAGGAGACTCCCAAGGTGTGGGGCCACGGCCCGCAGCGGCCACCTTGTCCGCCCTCCTCTCGGATTCGTGTGCCCCGTGCCGGCCCGGTGACGCCTGCTGTGCCGCACCGCGGGGCGCTACCTCTGGTTCAGGAGTCCTACAGCGCCCCACTGCACCCGCTCCGCCGGCTTGACCGTTTCTGCCCGCTGGAGCTTCCCTGGGGCGGCCCCCACTGGAAGCCTGTGCCCGGCATCTACAGCGTGCCGCAAGCCTACCGCACCGAAAACTCCAACTACAGCAGTTTGAAGCCCGCTGTCGTCTGAGCGTCAGCGCCAGTCCCGCCCGCAGACAGGTCCCCCAGGCGGGGTCTGAGCGGGGCCTGCAAGACAGCAGCTGATCACACAGTAGGCGGGACTGAGCTCCGGAACCCCGCTGGACAGAGCTTGGGACACACCCACCGGGCGGTGGGCGGGGCGAGCCACGCTATTATAGAGGCAGCGGTGGGCGGGGGAATATGTACTTGGGGCTGTGGGTCGGGGGGTGGGACATGCTCTCTGTGGCAGATGGGGCTGAGCTTATCTTTGTCAATGACAGTGTAAAGCAGCAGGTCGAAGTCGAGCCCCAGGAGCTCCACCTCTTCGTCAGATAAACTGAAAAAACCCTAAGGAGGATTGGATGGCACAGGCGTAGCCTTTGTTACTCACATTACAGGGAGCACCAATGGTGGCAGATGGCGAAGCGGGACCACGCGTCCCTGAGTCCCAGACGTGTTTTAAGGGGTCCCAGACAAAGGAGGCCTGTGTCTTGCGCATGACTCTAAACTACATTCCCTCAGTGTGTATGTGCAAAGAGAAACGGTCAAGAAGCAGTCAGTCACACGGGACAAGAAGCCTCTCCCAAAAGGAGATAAGGAGGGAATTACAGTCCATTTCCAAAGCCATACACATTTCTTCTGGCCAGGGGCCCTCCGGCCAGCCTTCCTCTTTCAGGAGGCTGCTGTACCTTTCAATGAGGCGGGCTCCAGGGGGCTGATGGCAGATGGGCCCTCCAATCTTTATTGAGGACGTCTGCCTTTTCCTGTACCTGATGTCCCATGAGATGGGTGCCTGGGTTGCTTTCGATGATATCCGGGGTCCCATAGGCGGCACAGAGCTACACTAGGCTTTGGGTGGTGGCTTGTGATGTGGCCCGCTTGCACAGGTCTGCCTACGGCAGGCCAGGAGTCATGTCCACACATGTCGGGGCACAGCGTGAGCCTTGGATGGTGGCAGGGGGCCAACATAGTCCACCTGCCAGCAGGTCAGTGGGGTGTTCCCCTGTCACAGGCCACCTGTATCTTGAAGGGGCAGCTGTTGAGGGTGCTTCTCTGCACAGATCAGAGTAACAGAGCAACAGACCCCAAGCCTTTACCACTTCCCATAAAGTCTCCTGTCTTGCATGGCGCATCTTTCGGTGGAAACACTCAGCTGTGTCTTTGCTGGAGCCTCTTCCAACAGTGGATATGTGCCAGGTCATTGGCTTGGCATTGCCCGGGCTGTAGAGAGGTTGATGTCCATTGCCATGGTAAAGCATTATCACCATTTCCAGACTATGTTCATAAATGTCCTTCCATAGGCCCTGCCTCCACAGGGGTTTTCCAGCCACTTGCCAATCATCTCGCTGCCCACGGGGTCAGTCCTGTGTACACTGCTGAGCTATCTGTGCAGATGGTCACCCGCCCAGGTTCTTGGGTTCTGACTATCTACACAGCTCTCCATTCAGCCCATTGGCTACCTTGTCTGGAGCCACCTTCCATCCATACGCTGTCCGTGCTGTGCTGGTAGGCCTCCGACCTCCAGGCAGGCAGCTGACCCCGGCTGGAGCCGCCAGTGTTCTGGGTGTCCTCAGCCACAGGGGCTCATCCCTTGTTAATAGTAGGCCCAGGAGCGGGAAGAAGAGCAACAACCTCCTTGCCCACATCTTGGTAAGTAACTGGGCCCAGGAGCTGCTGCAATTCTTGGCTTAGAGGGCTCGTGGCTAGTTTGCTTCTCTGCTGGAGATGTGCACTCCACTTAGTCAGAGTGGCCATCTGTGCTACTGAGCTTGTAGATTTGTTTGCCAAGCCCTGGGCCCACCAGCGATGGGATAGGTTGTTTGGACTTGAACGTCAGCTGGTCCGGGAATGGCCTCAGTGGCCAGGAGAGCCTGGTAAACAGTGTTCACTTGTTCTATTGGGCTGTATGGAGCCTCCACCCTCTCCCAGAGCTGGGACCAGAAGCCAGTGGGCACCTTGGTGCACCCTTGCTGTTGCCAGAGGCTCAGGCATAGCCTTCGGGGTGATGTGAATGTCCAAATCACACGCCTGAGGTTGGTGTATGACCCCCAGTGCTTGTACAGTCTTCACCACTTGATTAGCAGCCTCAAAGCCCTGGTCATGCTCTTCCCCCCAATCCCAGTGGCTCCTTTGTGGGTGAGGCGGGAAAGAGGGCGCACTAGCTGAGCTAGGTTTATTATGAAAGCCGCCAGTACTCCTAAAAATCCCTGTAATTGCTTCCGATTCTGTGAGATGGGAAAAGCCTGAAATATTTTTTTTAAGATTTTATTTATTTTTAGACAGAGGGGAAGGGAGGGAGAAGGAGAGGGAGAAAAACATCAGCGGGCAGTTGCCTCTCTCACACCCCCTACTGGGGACCTAGCCCACAACCCAGGCATGGGCCCTGACTGGGAATTGAACCAGCAACCCTTTAGTTTGCAAGCCAGTGTTCAATCCACTGAGCCACAGGTGAATCTTATCTGTCACAGCAGCAGGCATCACCTTTGTCTTTCTCAACCAAACAATACACAGGAATTTAACAGACAATCCAGGTCCCTGGCTTTTGTTGTAATTGACCACCCATCCTCAACCCTGTGGGTGAGCTCACAGCTGCAGAGCAGCGTGTTCTCTGAGAGAGAATCAGAGGTGAGCATAATACCATCAAAGTAATGGTCCAATCTCACAGAGGATGGTACAGCCCATGCAGCTAAGTCTTCAGCCACAAGGCTGAGGCAATCAGTTGGGCCGTGCAGGTAACCTTGAGGCAGAACACTAAATGTCCACTGGTGGCCTTCCCAGGTGGAGGCAAACTGGCCCTGGCTTTCAGGATCAATATCGGTAGAGAAAAAGGCATTAGCTCAATATAATACATGATGGTATGTGCCCAGCTCATGGCTGAGCTAGTAAGTCTGACTGCCACAGACTTACAAGAATGCAGTTAGGCTTCTTGTCTGTCTTATCTTTATCTACCCCAGCCGGTCCCAGGTCATTGCAGTTGTTTGCGGGTCACCTTCACTGGACCTTCCTGCTCACGTTTCACAGTTAGGTTCTCTTTTTTTCTTCTTCAATATTCCTTTTCTACCTGTCTTCTTCCTTTCTTTTGCCTCAGTAGCTCCACTTCCCCTAGGCCAGCAACTGTCTGTGCCACTTCTTGTACAAAGTCACCCACCTTAGTCCTGGCTGGTGTGACTCCGGATTGAGCGCCAGCCTGTGAACCAAAGGGTTGCCGGTTCAATTCCCAGTCAGGACACACGCCTGGGTTGCAGGCCAGGTCCCCAGTGGGGGGTGCATGAGAAGCAACCACACATTGATGTTTCCCACCCTCTCTTTCTCCCTCCATTCCCCTCTCTCCTCTCTTAGAAAATAAAGATAATCTTAAAACAAAACAAAACAAACTCACTCACTTTGGTTGACAAGATAGGTATCAGGGTGCCAAAGTAAACCGGGGATGCTGTTTGCACATCCCAGTCCCTCATCTGGTGGTAAATCTTCCCATATCTGGTCCATTGGACTACGGGTTATAGATAGCATGTTGAGTGCCTAGCTCCTGGATGAACTGCTGGAGTTCTAGTACAATGGTCTGGCGCGGATTAGAGGGTAGATCCCCCTCATTGGGCCACACCACCCTACAGCCAGCCATTAGCCACATAAGGAGAGCAGTTGCATGACCGGCTTGGTCTCCAACCCTGTGAATGCTTTGTCTCAAATAGGGATGGGGGGGTGACAGAGGACATATGTTTCAATTCATTCCCCGTAAGCAAAATGCCATCAGCCCCTCTATCCCACAGCCTCACTAGCCACCTCGTGATGGAGTCGGACCCCTTCTGTCTGAACTTGGCAGCCAGCTCTAGTAGCTCTGCAGGGGTGTAGGGGCGTGCCACAGAATGCGAGGTCTGTGCTAGGACAGAGGTGGTGTGTGAGGTGGCAATGGAGTGCCCTGTGGCACCCATGGCTGTGGGTCTTCATCATCTGAGTCATAATCAGACGAGCCACAAATTTCCCTTCTTCCACCTCTATGGCCTCCCAGCTCACATCTATTAAGATCTCTCAGACTTCTAGCCAAGATGGAGGCATAGGTGGACACACTGTGCCTCCTTGCACAACCAAAATTAAGGACAACGAAGATTTAGAAACAAGAAAACAAGCAGAACTGATAGAAAATTGAACTGTACGGAAGTCCCACAACCATTCATCCAGACTGGTAAGAGGGGCAGAGTCACGGCAGGAAAAAGTGGAGGTTGGCGGACCCAGGAGCACAGGCAGCAGTGGCTGGCAGACCCCAGGTGCACGGGCGGCAGCTAACGGACCCTAGGCACTGGGTGGCAATGGGCAGACCCAGTGAGACCATGCAAGGCGGCTGGCTGACCAGGCAGTCCCACATTTGTGCAGATAATGCAGGTGAAGGGGAAGCAGTGGAAGGGACTAGAATCCGAGAGAGAGTGGAGCAAGCACCATTGTTCCCTCTCGGACCCACCCCCACATACAGTGTCATGACCCAGCAACTGGGCTGCCCCTCCCTGGGGAACACCTAAGACTCCACCCCTCACTGTGTAACAGCTGCGACTAGACCAAAAAAAAAAAAAAAAAGAAGGCTCAAACAGGAGAACAGATCAAAGCCCCAGAGCCAATTCATCTAACAACCAAGAGATAGCCAACCTATCAGATGCACAGTTCAAAGCACTGGTGATCAGGATGTTCACAGAATTGGTTGATTTTGCTCACAAATTAGATAAACAAATGAAGGCTACAATAAGTGAAATGAAGGAAAATGCACAGGGAACCAATAGTGATGGGAGGAAAACTGGGGCTCAAATCAATGGAGTGGACCAGAAGGAAGAAACAAACAACCAAACAGAAAAGAAGGAAGAAACAAGAATTCAAAAAAATGAGGAGAAGCTTAGGAACCTCCAGGACATCTTTAAACGTCCCAACATCTGATTATAGAGGTACCAGAAGGGGAAGAGGAAGAGCAACAAGTGGAAAACTTATTTGAACAAATAGTAAAGGAGAACTTCCCCAATCTGGCAAAGGAAATAGACTTCCAGGAAGTCCAGGAAGCTCAGAGAGTCCCAAAGAAGTTGGACTCAAGGAGGAACACACCAAGGCACATCATAATTACATTAGCCAATATTAAAATGAAGGAGAGAATTCTAGAAGCAGCAAGGGATAAGAGGACAGTCACCTACAAAGGAGTTCCCATCAGACTGCCAGCTGATTTCTCAAAAGAGACCTTACAGGCAAGAAGGGGCTGGAAAGAGGTATTCCAAGTCATGAAAGTCAAGGACCTACATCCAAGATTGCTCTATCCAGCAAAGCTGTCATTTAGAATGGAAGGGAAGATAAAGCGCTTCCCAGATAAGGTCAACTTCAAGGAGTTCATCATCACCAAGCCCTTATTATATGAAATGTTAAAGGGACTTATCTAAGAAAAAGAAGATAAAATATATGACAGTTAAAAGACAGCAAACTCACAGTTATTAACAACCACACCTAAAACAAAAGCAAAGTAAGCAAACAGCTAGAACAGGAGCAGAAACACAGAAATGGAGATCACATGGAGGCTTAGCAACAGGGGAGTGGGAAGAGGAGAGAGGGGGAAAAGGTACAGAGAAAAGTAACATAGACGGTGGGGAGAAAATAGACAGAGGGAGAGCAAGAATAGTGTAGGAAAAGTAGAAGCTAAAGAACATATGACACATGGACATGAACTAAAGTCAGGGAAGGTGGGTGCGAGGGTGTGCAGGGTGGAGGGGAATGATGGGGGAGAAATGGGACAACTGTAATAGCATAACCAATAAAATATATATTAAAAAAAAAAGATCTCTCCGACTGTCCTGGCTGGTGTAGCCAGTTCGACTCCGAGTCAGGGCATATGCTTTCATTTTGGGCCAGGTCCCCAGGAGGGGGCATGTGAGAAGCAACCACACATTGAGTTTCTCTCCCTTTCTCCTTCCCTTGCCCTCTCTCTAAACATACATACATACATACATAATTTAAAAAAAAAAAAACCCTCTCAGTCTGAGTCACTTTCACTTTCAGCCATAGGATCCCACTTTCAAGGATTCCAGTCAGACTGTGCGACGGTCGCCCATATATGGGTGGGTGCCATTCATCATCCCCGTACCCCGGCAAAGCGGTGCACTAAGTCCTGTAATTGGTGCCTGGTCTGATTGTCTTCCTAGAGCGTCCTTCATGTCCGACATCAGGGGACACGTGTTCCTTCCTAGTTTTAGTTCCTCTTCTGAACGCACAGCACTCACCTCCACCTCTCTCCACCTCTTAGTCACCCTCCGTAACGCTGCGGACATTAGCCAGCTCACCGGGGCGGCAACATGGTGGCACGTTGGTGGAGGTCTTTCTTTTCCCCCAGGGCGCACTGCTGTCCCACCACACGCTGCAAGGCTTGTAGGAGGCCTCGGGAGTTTCAGGGGTGCCCCCTGCCCCCATCCCGTGGTGGTCCCCATGTGTCAAGTACTAGAGAATCTGCTGGCCAGCCTGGGATTCCTTCTGGTATCCCCTCACCCCGCATGACGTCGCCCACAGTGGACTCCAAGTGGGGAGCTTTCGGGGTATCCAACTCCTGCCAACGATTATGCCAATTGTAACACAGGAGGTCAAGTCTGGGGATCTCGACTGCTGCTTCTGATAAACCAGAAAACCCACACGGAGGACTGCATGGAGCACACCCAGTCTTTATTACACACATCACAGGGAATACTGCCTGCGGCAGGTCCTCGAAGCAGGATGGAGCCTCCCGGAGTTCTGATAATGGGGGCACGTGCCTGGTGTGAGACTCTAAACCACATTCCCTTAGTGCGTTTGTGCAAAGAGAAAAGATCAAGAAGCAGTCACACGGGACAAGAAGCTTCTCGCAAAAGGAGGTGAGAGAGCTACGATCCATTTCCAAAGCCATACACAATCCCTCTGGCCAGGGGCCCTCTGGCCGGCCTTCCACCAAGTTTTGGAAGGGCCGTGTCCAGCACAACCCCATGTGGGCTTAACAGCCTACATGGCCGCTGTTTGCTGGGTCAGCTCTGGCACCCTGGTTTCCGGGGGCCTGAGTGTGTGGGACAGGGCACTCCCGCTGAATCCCTGCATGAGGGATATCTGGGTGCAGGCCACCCGCTTCCTGATCACAGAATGCACTATTGAAGCTGAGCCCCCCTGCAAGGTTGGACCCTGGCTTTCAGTGGAGCAGGGTTGAGGCTTCTGTGATCAACATTCCAGGATCATTGGAGAAGTGAGCTCTGGCCTCCCCCAGGGCCCCCATACAGGCAGAGATAGGGCTATGCAACCTTCCTGTCCCCTTTCTTGGGCCCCCAACACGCTCTCTCTAGCACCCGAGGACTGAGTCTGTAGAGTCAGCTGTCACCTAGGGTGTCTGCTTCTTGGTGCCAATCCACTCAGGGAACGGGCGGGGAGGGGGGGCGGAATTCAGCCACCCCTGCACCTCCCTGGCCTTGTCCCTCGCCTGAAGAGATTAGTGTCCAGGTTACCCGCCATGCCACCGCCCCCAGTGGCCTTGCCACCCGCCCCCACAGCCTGCAGGTATAAAACCAGGTAAACTCCACAGGGAGGCACCGAGGATGGAGATGCTCCAGGTAAGGCTGAAGGGCCTCCAAGTCCCTCGCTACTTCAGCCAGGACACAGTTGCCAAGAGTCCTGTGACCCAGTGAAGGAAGTCTTTCTGGGAGGGTGTGGGCAGCCAGCAGGCTTCCTGCTGGGAGAGGGGAGCAGTGGGGCGGGGCCCAAGTACGGGTATCTGGGGTCCCTGTGCATCAAAGTGGAGGGGTGGCCCGGAATGGAGGTTGTCAGGCAGGGAAGTTGGGTCACTGAGTGTACACGAGGGGAATGGGAGGGTAGAGCCTGGGGCAGATGTCTCAGGCTAGCTCTGAGCCAGTGCCTCACCCCAGGGGCTGCTGTTGTGGCTGCTGCTGAGCGCGAGTGGGGTGCAGGCATCCAAGGAGCCAGCGCGGCCGCTGTGCCGGCCCATCAACACCACCCTGGCCGCTGAGAAGGAAGCTTGCCCGGTCTGCATCACCTTCACCACCAGCATCTGTGCCGGCTACTGCCCCAGCATGGTAAGCTGCCTGGAGTGGGCGGGGACAAGCCCTGCTGGCCGGAGGGCAGGTGCTGCCACCTCAGTGCTAGGGTGGACCCCGCAGAGCCTGGCTCGCAGAAAGCCTGTGGCAGCAGGGTGGAAATGTGGCCTGCCCCCCCCACCCCCCTCCCCAGGCAGGTAGTGGGGAAGTGGAGTTAGAGCTAAGTGTGTGGGAGGGAGAGTACAGAGGGTTGTGGAAACATGGGAGTCTGAGATTTGGGGGAGGCAGCAGGGAGACTGGGAGAGGGGTTGGCCCTGAGCAAAGGCCCATGCACTCCCATCCCGTCCCCACCTCCAGGTGCGGGTGCTGCCGGCCCTCCTGCCACCCATGCCCCAGCCTGTGTGCACCTACCATGAGCTGAGGTTCGCCTCCATTCAGCTCCCCGGCTGCCCGCGAGGCGTGGACCCAATGGTCTCCTTCCCTGTGGCCCTCAGCTGTCGCTGTGGGCCCTGCCGCCTCAGCAGCTCCGACTGTGGGGGTCCCAGACCCCAACCCTTGGCCTGTGACCACCCCACCCTCCCAGACCTCGTATTTCTCTAAGGGTGCTCCGCCCCCAGCTCCCCACACCCATTCCAGCTTGTGGAGCTGGAAGACCAGCCCCTCCTCTCCCCTCCCAATAAAGCTTTCTCAAACCACACTCTGCTGCAGCTTTCCTTTGAGTTCCCAGTGTGCATGCACTACACACACGCGTGGTGGGTCCAGTTTTAGAATAATTTTATACAAAGCTACAGTGTCAGAACTCTGGTAGAAAACGGGGAAGAAGGGTGAGGTGGGAGGGAAGCATCAGCTCAGGAGGTGTCCATGGTCTCGCCTTCTGTGGAGAGAAGAAAGGCCATGGGGTCACTGCAGCCCAGAGGCCGGGCCTGAGCTGTCCAGGAGTCCCTGGGGCCGGGGGTGGGGGTGGGGGATCAGACACTCACTGAGCTCGTTGAAGAGGAAGGCGTCCTGGTACTCCTTCATGTACTGCGTGGAGCGTGACTCATCCAGAAAGAGTGAGTAGACTCGCTTGATGTCATCTACCTGTACTTCCGTGCCCTAAATGGGGACAATGAGACCTCAGTGGGGCCCTTCCCAGAAGGGTCAGGACCGGGACACTAGGGCCACAGTGCCTGGGTTCAAATCCCGCTTCAGCCACCTCCTGGCTGTAGACCCAAGCTCTCCATCCCTCAGTAAGATGGACTTGGTATCAAGTTATGGTCTGCAGACACTGAGCACCTATTATGTGTCAGGCTGGGAGACAAAGAAATAACCCAAGAGACCAAAGTTCCCTGCCTCTGAACACATCCGTTCCTAGACTAAATGCGACAACCCACTCAGAGCCCTTGGAGGGGCGGGCAGACCTTGCGTTTCCGGCACACCAAGCTGGCGGCCGTGATGAGCTGGATGGCGTAGCGCAGGGAAGTCTCCAGCCCAATGCGGGTCAGCACTGTGTAGGCGTCCTCACTCATCTCCACGTCCTCCTCCTCGCACCTGCAGGAGGGTGGGCGGGGGCGAGGGGCTCAGACTGGGCGGGACCTCTGACCACAGGGAGCACTGCCTCTTTCTGTCACCAGTACCTCTCCACCCACCGTTCCCCACAGGGGCCCCCACCTAGTATCAGAGGCTATGACCTAGGTTGCCCGGCCCTACTTCTTCCAGACCCAGATGCTTTGGGCCAGTCATCACCCCCCAAGATCTCAGGGTCCCTGTTTGCCAAACAGGGTGGGCTCCGGTCCGGCCCCGCCCCTCAGGTCCACATCCCAGCCCTGCCCGTGCCCGCACCGGATGCGGAGGATCTGCTTCGTGTCCTTCTCACTGTAGGGAGAGGTGGAGACGATGAGCAGTCGGTCCAGCAGGTCGATGGGGATGCCGTGCGGGCTCTGGTAGCTGGTTCCCCGGATCCTGGGGAGGGGGAGGGAGAGCTGTCAGCATGTTGCTCCCAGGACCTAACTCTCCATCCCTCCTACTTGGAGTCCCTCCTCCCACCTCCTCCACCACAGCCCACTCACTGGGCCAAACACCACTTGACCTTCAGCTCAGAGCTGACGACAGTGCCTGACCATGCGGCCAGGCCCAGCTGCGTCATTCCCACCGAACCCGGCTGGGCCGAGCTGGATGGCTGTGTCTGGGATTACTGCTTCAAGGCCCTGGTCCCTGCCGTCCCTGGCCCAGCGCAGGGCGTGGCACACGGCAGGCGCTAGAATTTATTACCGGTGGGAGTTATGTTCTGTAAAATGGGGGCGAAGACTCGGTCAGCAGACACTGAACTCCTGGTCCCAGGGAAACAGGTGGGTAGATTCTTGTTAGCCTCTGGTCACAATATTTTGTCACCCAAAATTTAGACTGGTTTGAGTGCTTCTGTTTTATTCTTTTTTGAGAGTAAAGTGGGGGACAGTGAAACAAGGAAGGGCTTAGCATAGAAGAAGCAACAGGAGTGAGCCTGGGTGGGGCTGCTCTCTCTCCCTGGAGAGGCAGAGAGAAGCGGCCTTGGGGATGGGGGCAGGGGGTGAGCCCAGGACAAGCTGCCGCTGCCCACTGCTCCCCTGGTTGGAGGTCTCATGGGTCCCTCAGCGTTTAGGAGATGCTGCCCATGGGGGAAGAAGAGTGGAAAGGGAAAGGCGTGGGTGTGCTCCTGGTGGGGCAGGGAGCGCACCTGTGCTTCTGTTTAAAGCCAGTTTATTTAATACACGTTACTGACTCATTCCCATCGAACTCACGGTCACCCATGCATAACTGGGGCCCCGGTAAAGCTCATTTTCTCTGTAAGGTGCATCCCAACTTCTAGGGCTTAGGGACACAGGACAGCTAGGGGCCGTTTTAAACAACAAAACCACCAACACAAGGCACTGAATGTGACAGATGTGGCACGGAACAGATCAGGAACAGGACCCCTGTCCACAGCATGCGGACTGACAGTAGGAGGCGGAGCGTCGCCTCGTTCAGAGGGGATTGTCTGCATCAGGTGACGCAGCTCTTTGGCCTGCCTGCACGTGACTGCAAATGACCATGGAAATAGGTTTTGGGGGGCGCAGACGCATGGTAGTGAGGAAGCAGACCCCTAAATACAGTGTGCAGGTAACGAGGAGTGAGGTGCCGGAGCACCGCTCCCACACCCTGAGCTGCAGCCGCCACAAACACACTCTGAGCAGGCCTCTTCTGGTCCCCGGTCCTCTGGAGGTCCAATCCTACATCTGGCCCTGGGCATGTCACCAGGCCTGGTGGCCATTTGTAAAGGGGGCTAAGCCTTTACACCCTGAGCCTCTGTTGAGGTTCCAAGCAGTTTATCCGGGAAAAGTCTGCCCCCGAGGCCACACCCCTCTCTTCCCCTGGGTGGTGACCAGCTCCACCAGGCAGTGCCAGCTGGCATGTGACCATAGCACTGGACATGACAGTCCCCCACCTCCTGTGCCACCAGGCACAGCTAAGCCCCTGAGTGGGGCAGGAAAATGGGTCTCAGTGGCCATGCTGGGTGCAGCCTCTGGGCCCCCGCCCAACAGCAGGGGAGGGGCTATTCACTCCCCACTTCCTTCTCCTTTCCTCTGGGCCAAAACATAGGTGAAGTGGGGAAGAGAGCAGGCTGGGAGGACAACAGGGCATGGGGTGCCAGCGACACCCCAGGACAGAGGCTCCCAAGCCTTATTGGAGCCCACTGCCCTTCCTGTTTCAGGAATTTCCCCGAGGTGTCCTCAGGCCAAAAGAAATACTAAGCTCCACCTCACTGATTAAGGAGTTGGGTCCAAGTCCCCACTGCCATTGGCAGATCAGTGTGCAACACAAGCCCCTGCGCATCCCCTGGCCACCAAAACCACCCCGAGGAATTCTGGGCTTCATGCAGTGCCCTGGGTGCCTCAGCACACAGTCTGAGAAACTATACCCTTAGCACAGAAACCACGGTCACTGGGATCCCCTATGGAGCAGAGCTGCCTTCCGGCCCTGACCGCCCACCCACCTTGTTTGAGGGGAAAGTGCAGCCTTACCGGGCTGCGGCACTTGTGGATGGGCTGCTGCAGCCAATAGGCCTGCCCCTTCCTCACGGGGCATGCAGCAAATATGCCGTTTACCCAGGGGCTCCACCCGCCACCCCGGGCAGCCCTCTCCCCCAGGGGCCTCTTAGCGGATGGCCGCCAGCTCACCGGGTGATGCCACGGTTGGTGGCCATGATGAGGACAGGTGCCATGTCACTCTCCAGGGCCCGGTTGAGGAAGGAGAAGCTCTCGATGTCCAGCATATGGACCTCGTCAATGAACAGCACCTGGGGTCCATCAGGCCAAGTATCAAATCCACGCGGCCTGGGGCCTCCCCTCCCGCTGCCACTCACCCCAAGCTGCCACACCCGGTACCCACTCCAGGTATGATCTCCGCCTTGCCCTCCTCGCGCCACTCGGCCACCTTGGCATTGATCTGCTCTCGGACTTCTGACTTGATCTCCCCTGTGTCGCCTGTGGGAGGCAGGGGGGTGTAGGGGAGGCCGTCAGAGTGGAGACAGGGATGCGAGGCGGGAGGTGGATGAAGGAGGAAGATGAGGCACCAGGGACAGAGGAAAGGGAGACCAAGTCTGGAGTGGCAGAGGGCCAAGAGGGCCAGGGGTCTGGAATGTCCCCTGAGAGGAGGAAGAGAACTCGGGAGGGAGAGAGGGCAGGGCCATGTCCCCTTCAGACGACCTCATAGAGGGACGCAGCAACAGAGGAGGAAGGAGAAAGCACACGACAGCTAACAGGGACTGAGGAAGCACCAGGTCAGGGAGGATCCTATGGAAGGATGGGGGGTGCGCAGGGGTGCGGGGCTGCGCCAAGGGGGGACGGCAGGGCCTCACCCGAGAAGAGGGCCAGGAAGCCCTGGGTGCGGGAGTTGATGACGTCGATCTCGTGCAGGGACACAGTGTGCACAACCTCCTTGCGTTTCTGCAGCTCCCCGTCTGGGCACTGCACGAACTTGGTCTGCGGCCAGGAGGAGGGGCAGAGACAAACACAGAGGAGAACATGAAGGGGGGGCCCAACGGGGCTCTGTGTGGGGGAGCCTGGGGCACCCTGGAAAGGAGCGGGGAATCCAGATGGGGGTAGCCTGGAAACCCAAGGCCCAGGAAGTCGTCAAGAGCACTCCAGGATTCGGGGGTCCCTGGGGGACCTCACAAACCATGAATTCAGGGTCAACCTGAGGGGCCTCACTGTCCTAGAGCGTACAGGGAAGAACAAGGAGTACTAAGGACATGGGTATGGGTGACAGGTGATCCAGGGGAACATCCTAGTGCCTGGAGTCAGTGGTCCCCAGAGCCCCGCTGCACCTGGGAGCCCATGGCGTCGTAGTCGCGGGCACGTGTGAAGGAACGGCCGAGCTTGGAGATCTTGCCCGTGGCCTTGTCGATGGTGATCACATCCCTGCAGAGGAAAGAGGGCAGGGGTGAGGGGAAAGAGGCGCTTGAGCTCCCCCGTCCTGGGAGTCTGCTGCGGCCCCTATGCCACTCACCCGGCCTGGACCTTGTCCTTGGTCAGGGACTCGATCATCTTGGTGCCCAAGTCATATATGGTCTCCATCTCCGTGGTCTTGAGGGTCAGCTTGCCCACCTTGGAGCCCTGAAAGGGGTGACATAGCAGGCAAGGGCTCAGCAACGATCTTGGTGTCTCCCCAGCACAGCTTCAAAACAGGCAGATGCAGGGAAGCTTTGCGGGGGGAGGGGTATATTCACTGCCATGATTGTGGTGGCAGCTTCATGGGTACACACAAATGTCAAAACTTAACCTCACGAAGTTTTTAACATCAACAGTTTCTTGGATGTCAATTGCACCTCAACAAAGCTATTGTGAAAACCCAGTGAACAGACAAAACAACACAGGCCTGAGGTCCCACAAAATGGCCAAGGGGGCTTGGTCTCAGATGACATTCCTTTTTTATACCCAAATAAAAGGTGTTCTTTTTTTTTGGGGGGGGGGTGTCAATCACAAATCCAGAAAACAGAGCTAAGCTAAACACAGCAAAGAAAACAAAAACACCACCTCTCACCCAAGAGAGGCAGCCATCACTTCCTAGGCTTTTCCCAGCACACCCACTACCTCTAGTTCCTCTGCACTGTTCCCACTGCCCACTGCACCTTTTGTAGGGACGAGCAGCAAGGCAAGAGGGCTGGTGCTGGGGAAGAAGTTAAAGGGAGCTTGAATTTTTATTTTTCTTTTCAAAGAATTTATTTATTGATTTTTAGAGAGAGAGGAAGAAGAGGAGAGAAATATCAATATGTGGTTGCCTCTCACGCTTCCAGTACTGGGGACCTGGACTGAAACCCAGCCACGTGCCCTGACTAGGAATTGAACTGGTGACCAGAATTGGTCTGTAGCCCGTGCTCAATCCACTGAGCTACACCAGCCAGGGTAAGTTTTTAATTTTTTAAAAAGATTTTATTTATTTTATTTTTAGACAGAGGGGAAGGGAGGAAGAGAGGGAGACAAACATCACTCTGTGGTTGCCTGTCATGCACCCCCCTACTGGGGACCTGGTCTGCAACCCAGGCATGTGCCCTGACTGGGAATCGAACCAGCGACCTGACCTTATGGTTTGCACGCCAGCACTCAATCCACTGAGCCACACCAGCCAGGGTGACTTTTT
The DNA here is from genome assembly GCA_004027475.1 of Anoura caudifer. Classification (NCBI taxonomy): domain Eukaryota; kingdom Metazoa; phylum Chordata; class Mammalia; order Chiroptera; family Phyllostomidae; genus Anoura; species Anoura caudifer. The sequence goes on along the minus strand of PVKU01008660.1, from coordinate 3,898 downwards.
TATTTTTAAAGGGAGGATGTATACATGGATTTCTGTAATCAGAATCTAATGTAAAGAATAAGCTTGGGAATAGCTTTCCCTATATTTAAATAGCCTACTATATTTTTGTTTCTTTTTTGTATCAAGGTGAGGCTGGCTAATAAAATTACGTAAGTTTCATGCATTCAATTCTGTAGCACCTCATGTGTATATTGTACTTTGTGCCTCATCACTCCAAGTTCTACTACATTTTTAAAATTCAAAGTTTAATTGCCAGTAAATGGTGTGAATTTAGGAGGCTGTTTACAGGTGTTAAAAGTGCAATGTCATTATGCACATCAGGTCTATCCCCGCTAAAGATGAAGAGCAGAGAGACAGGAGCGTGTCGATATGATGGGACACAGAGAGACGGTGACTATGCATCAGGTCAGTGGGCTTGAAGCATGTTTAAATTTTCTTTGATTTAGCATTTTACTAGCAGCTGCAGCTTAATATTTATGAGAAAACTACAAACATGGGTGAACCTCGAACACACCACGCTGGGTGGAGGAAGCCAGACTGTAGGATCCCAGTCACAGGCAATCCCCAGAATTGGCAAATCCAGAGACAGAAACCAGATTCGTGGTTGCCAGGGACTGGGGACAGGAGGAAGGGAGAGTGACTTTAAAATGGTTAATGGTGCCCTGGTTGGAGTAGCTCAATGGATTGAGTGCAGGCCTGTGAACCAGAAGGTCACCAGTTTGATTCCCAGTTGGGGCACATGCCTGCAATGTGGGCCAAGTCAGGTCCCCAGTGGGGGGCACATGAGAGGCAACCACACATTAATGTTTCTTTCTCTCTCTCTCTTTCTCCTTCCCTTCTCCCCTCTGTAAAAATAGATAAAATCTTAAAAAAATAAAATGGTTAATGGTAAATTTTATGTTACATAATTTTAGCTCAATTAAAAAGAAAGAGAGACTGACATAAATTGTTAGGTTAAAAAAAAAAAAAGAGGCTCTGGCTGGTGCAGCTCGGTGGATTGAGTGCTGGCCTGCAAACCTAAAGGTAGCTGGTATGATTCCCAGTCAGGGCACATGCCTGGGTTGCAGGCAATGTCCCCAGTGAGGGGCCTGCAAGAGGCTACTACACATTGATGTTACTCTCCCTCCCTCTTTCCCTTCCCTTCTGTCTAAAAATAAATAAATCTTAAAAAAAAAAAAAAAAAGAGAGAGAGAGAGAGAGATGCGGGGAAGACCAGACCATGAGAAAAGACTCCAGAGAGCTGAAGTTCTAACAATGGCCCATCTGCAGTTGGAGGGAAAAGCCAGCAAACACACAGACACGATAGTAGCGAGGGAAGCGACCTCTGTGGGCAGACCTGTGCGGTTGTAGAAAAAAAGCCTTGGGGCTGGCAAAGTTCTAGTTTTTGGTCTTGGTGGTGGTTATAAGGGTATTTGCCCTATGATAATTTTAGACTGAATGCTTCTTTTACATGTTTTTTGTATTTGTTTTATTTTACAACAAAGAGTGTTTTATTTTACAACAAAAAGTCTTAGCTTAAAAAACCGGAAAGAATCCCACCGCACAGTTAAGGTGGATGGGAAGCCTTTCAGTACTGCAGACTGCATGTGGCGGGGCTGCGGCCTGTTAGCAACTCGCTGTGAGCAACCCCCAGACCTCCTCTTACTCCACCACTTGGTTTTCAGCGTCACAGTGTCCCTCACAAATCAATCAGCTGCTTCACTGATTAGCGACCACCTACTGTAGGCAGGCAGATGCTCACACCTGAGGCTGGAACATTCCACAGGATTCTGACCTCAGCTCAGACTTGACACCCCAACCACCCAGGCCTGCAGGTGGCCCAGACTTAGGCGCTGACTCACCGTCCCCGTGGCTGGCCGATCGATCTGGATCTCCACCACCTCCCCTTCAATGATCTCCGTCTCCTCCCTAGCCAGAGAGCAGATCTGAGGAGAGCACCTGACACCTGGGCCCTTGGGCACAGGACAGGGGCTGCCCCAAGACTGCAGGGAGCTGCCCCACCCCCGCCCCCTGCTTACTTGATGCGAACGCCAATGGACCTGCGGAAGGCCTGCGTCAGCGCCTCTGTCTTGCTCATCTCCAGGGAGAAGATCTCACTGCCAGCAATGGCTGTGAACGGGGTGTCAGGGCCCAGGGCCTGCGCCATACCTGAGGAGGACATAGTAGGGGTGGGTGGGTGGTGGCCCTGGCACCAGGTCCCCGACACTGACTGTGGGGTACATCAGCTCTTCCTGCTGCAGGCAGACAGGATGACGCAAAGGAAGGCAGGGACACAGGCCTCAACAGCACACCGAATTAGAAACCTTCACTGTCGGGGGTGGGGGGGGCGGGGGCAGAAACTTCATGAGCCTACAGTCTTACCAGCGGAAGGCCAGGCCAGCTATACGGGGTGAGGCCTGCAGCTGGCAGGTAACCGCAGGGCTGTGCCCCCAACGACTGCAAGCCCTGAGCTCCCTGCTGGGTGGCCCCCGTCCAGGGATCTGCCCAGCTCTGAGCCAAGTCCCAGACAGGAGTCACGGAACCCTCCTGAGGAGTGAGTGGTGGCAACACCTCCTGGCCGCCCTCTCAGGGTTGCCACGCTCTGCGCCTGGACTTCCTGCTCCGTGGTCTGCCTGGGACATTTCTGGACAGCCTGCAAGTCCCAGCTCAGGGGCTGACGTATCTGTGAAGCTTCTCTCCTGACAGCTGCCCCTCCCCATCCCCCTGCAGGGTCAGAAGCCCCCTCTGTCCACACAGCATGTGTCACCCTGGAAGAGACTGTGTGCACCACCCTCTCCCCAGACAGGATGCTCCTTAAAGCTAGGACCCGGGTCTTCCTCATCTGTGTCCCCAGTGTCTGCCCAGGGCCTGCCACACCAGGGCACCTGTGTGAGCACTGACTCGTCTCAACTGAAAACCCAGCTCCCGCCGCGCTGCCTGCCTGCCCTCTCCATCTGGGGAGTGAGTGGGAGGGGAGGAGGCTGGAGGAGGCTCCAGGAAGGCTCCAAAGAGGAAGAGACACTGGAAAGGGCTTTGGAAGGAAGGATAGGAGTTAAATAAGGAGGATGAGTAGCAGTTATGTGTAAAAACATCTTAAATCATGAATGGGATGTAAAATTTCACTAGTGGAATGGAAGGCTGCAGGTTGTCTACTGGATGCCCATCTTCTTTCTTAGTTCCAGAACCTTCATTTATTAAATTAAAACATAAACAAATTGGTCTGGCTGGTGTGGCTCCGTGGGTTGAGCACTGTCCTGTGAACTGAAAGGTCGCCAGATCAAATCCCAGTCAAGGCATATACCTGGGTTGCAGGCCAGGTGCCCAGGTGGATGCATGCAGCCCATCAATGTATCTCTTTAAATCTAGTTGATAAAATATGACCAAAAGTGTGTGGGGCACCCAAGTCAAGTGCTTAAAGGGAGATATATCTAGGAAGTAGAACCTTATTGTAATTCCTTTCTTCTTCCTGTCATGTGGAGTATGGATGAGAAGGCTGGAGCTTAGGCAACCCTGTTGGAACCCGAGGTGAGCCCCACATGGAAACCAGTCCAAGAATGTTAAGGCAGGAAGGTAGAAGACCGCACAGAATTGCTCAGCAAGCCTTACCTGCCCACGTTCAGATTCCTACACATGAGGGAGTGAACCCTGCGTGGATAAGCCACAGCCATTTTGGGGTGCCTGTTATAAGCAGCTGAAGCTGGGCCTGACTCACACAGGGGGTTATCTGGAAAAGCTCAGCAGAGCTCCTGTCCCAACAGGTCGCTTACCCATGGCGATGGCTGTCTTCCCAGTGCCCGGCTGGCCAGCGATGAGCACTGCCCGCCCGGCGATCTTCCCTTCCCGGATCATCTCCAGCACCACGCCGGCTGCCCTCCGGGCCGCCAGCTGACCAACCATGCCCTGGGAGGCCTGTGGGGTG